>JAAGNO010004225.1:0-19065 GCA_033439905.1 Ceryle rudis | reverse complement strand
TATTTTATTTTTATTTTTTTTTATTTTTTGGGGAAAACCACGTGATGTGTATATGACTTTGCACTGTGTTTCAGAGAGGTTCAATTATCAGATGTTTTCACTGCTTGATTATCTGCCTATCAATCCAATATGTAGTCATGGTCGTTTGCTGCATATCACAGTAGTTTGCCAGAGCATTATTTTTTTCTGGTAAACTGTAAAAATTTTGCTCTTTGAATGATGAGACAAGTTAGAATCTTCATATTATCCTTTTTAATTAAAAATAAGAAAATAGGCTATATACGTAAATATTGCAAAAGCATTTCCAGTGGTTCAAGGTTATTTTCAAGAGTGCATTTTAGGATTGGTTTGGGTGTGGGGAATGAGGGAATTCAAAAGCAAACAATAAAATTTATTTTATACTGGAAACTTTTAACACTGTACAGTCAGAGATTAGAGCAGACAAGATTGCTGAAGTTTCAGCAGCTAAGAATTCTGCAGGATTGACCTAGCTCCCAGTAAAGGAAACAATACAACATCCTTAAGGTTTAAGAAAGTTGTCCAAGTAATTTTAGAGGGCCAGAGTCAAGAAGCAGCAAGTCTCCAGCACCACCTCAGGGTTGTGTTGTGTTTGATAATGCTGAGTTCCATCTGTTTCCAACAGAGATATTCATCTTTAATGGCAAATCATATTTCTTTGTTAAGAAAAATCAGGTGAAATGTTATGGTAGCAATCCACAGTCATCATGGAGGAAGCACAAGGAATGAATATATACAGTGATTAGCTGTGGAGAAGCTTGGGGAAAATAAAAAATGCAGGTATCTTTTATAATCATGTTTACATGTTAGGATAACATAGTAGATCATCCAGTCCATCTCCTCTCATTCAAGTGTTCTGATTCAGTGGATTTTAAAGAATTAATTGTCTTAATCCATATTATTATGACATTAAAATGTATTTGACACTATGTATATCATAGGCACTTGGAGATAATTTTGACATATTTTAATGCTTCTAGATACCAAAATTTCTTTGGTCAGAGAAATAATAGCTACCTTATAAAGTTCTCTATAATACTATCCTGGTTTTAGCTAAAACGGAACTAATTCTGTTCAGTGATTTTACTTTTCATTTCAGTCTCTTCTAAGAGATTGCACTTTCTGAAGTTAAAAGCAGATTTTCACACAGTGTCTGCTTCTAGCGGTGATGATGCTTGATGTTTACAGTTACTATCAAGGATCGTTATGAAGAAAGGCTCTTGTTTATACTTGCTCCTGTGGAGACCAAGGTTATGGCAAAATCTTGTGTACCACATCACCCAGAAAACAGCTCCTGAATTCAGTTCCCCTCTGCTGCTGAGTCCAGAATGAGACTTCCCCAGTACCTGCTCCACAGCATCAGTGAAGACAGCGACATAATTATCAGTGGTGACAGTGACGTAATTGCCATTAGAGGGTTTCGGTTCTATATTGGTTTTGTATATATTTGTATACATTTAATTTTATTGTTATTATTTTCATTAAAGCTGTTTCATTTTTGTTTTCTCATCCATAAATTTCTCTTCCTTATTCCCTTTCTCTTCCCCTTTGGGAAGGGACAGGTGTTAATAAAGGGCAATCTGTCATGCATTTAGTGAATGACCTAACCCTAAACCTTGATAAGTAGATTGACCCCATACCACTCAATGGAGTGAAAAGAATGTTTAAAGCATCTTAGCTATGGCTAAATGAGGGCATTAATTGAAATTTAAATCTTTTGTTTTGTAGAACCTCTATCTACATCTACCAACTACTGTGCAGATTTGTCCAAACTAGGTTGTGTCAAGGGACCAACTGTCAGTGAACAGCACAGCCTACAAGGGCTGACCTCATCCTACCCATGGGAGTCTCTCACCTTTATCCATACCACTAATGTTCTTCAAGACTTGTGGAAAGAATTGTCCTTGAGATTTTACCCCATGATAAGTTTGCTGAACCCAAATAACAAATAAAAAAATAATTGAGAAATAGGAAGAGGAGTTTGTGATTTCTACTTATCTCACTGCTCTGCACCTCACAGTCTTGAACAATAAAGGGATTAAATAGATAAACAAATTCCCAATAGAATACAGAGTTATATATAATCTTAATTTCAATAGGCTTTGAATCAGACTCTTATGTATGGGTTAATATGTGTTATTTCCCAGTCTTTATCCCCAGAAATGCCCAGTTTTACAGAACAAAGACCTCATTCTTTCAAAAGGGGCATTTCACCTGCATGTTACCAACATTTGAGAGAAATGCAAATTGGGAAACCAAAACAACTCAACATCTATTAATAATGCTGCAGGACTATTTATATCTAACCTAAATGCTGCACTTCTTTAGCAATTTGTTTGAATTCAACTTACTGCACTTAACACATTTCTGTGAATTTGTAGTGCACACATATAGATACAAATAGCTACTTTGGAGTACTACATGATACTGACCATATAAAAGGAAAATTGTTCTGTAATCCTGGTAGGAATTAGTGGGAGTTGTAGCCCTGAAAAGAATTACATAGGAGTTATTCCCAGAAGAAGGTATTGTTATTAAATTTTGCTGATCAGAGCTAGCAGTTTGCTACAGATCAGATTATGATCATTTATGTGTTTATGGGCCACCGAAACTTAGAAGTTAAACACTTCATTAAATTACAAGGCAAGATTCTCACAGGATGAAATAATGTGGGTACATTAGTTTGCGTCCATTTAGGTCAATTAGGTATCTGAGTCCCTGGCATCCAACATCAGCTCAGGGATTTAGAATGCTGCTATTCAGATGCCTTCAGACACAAAGCTAATTTCATGTACTCCAGCAAACCTTGCAGGCTTGAGTGCCTAAAGCCCTTATATGATACGAACTGCTGAAAGAGTAAGTCAAACTCTTAACAGTCAAACATTCACTTGGGATTCTTGTGAGGCCTGTGAAACCACAAAAGGATAACAACTCCAAGAATACTGTGAAATCCTTTGCACCATGAAAACAATAAGAGATTTGCTTGTGAGACAGAAAAAGGACTGAAATATTTCAACTTGGTTTAACAAATATTGTCACTTGCCTTTCAGGATACTGTAGCCAAACTACCATAAAAATATGTGCAAGGTTTTCCACCAGGGGCTAGGAAATGTAATTTGTAACAGTTGTGCCAACTATGCTATATAATATTAAATACGCCTAAAACTAAACAGAAATGAGAGAAAAAAATTCTCCAAAACTAACATTTCAACAAGCCATCCCACTCCAACTCAGGGTAAAAGAAGAACCCTATGAAGATTTCTGGGAAATGTCAAGAAGTAGAGAAGACATTCCCATTAAGCCCATGGACTAGAGCAATAATGTCTGAAATGAAAGACACAGCTAGGGCATGAAGCCAGGTTTCCACATCCTAGAGGTTTGGGGTTTTTTAGGTTGCTGGACACTCTAAGAACATGGTCCCATCAAAAGGTGAATAGGGCATTTTCAAAGACTTTTAAGGCTATCATACTTATGAGAAAATAGTGGAGAGGACAAGCCCATCTGAAAAAAAAAAAACCCCAAACCTCTTTTTCCTTGCTGATTTCTCTACCTTCTCCCACTATTGGCAGAGCAAGGGGATGAGGAATGAGTGTTGCAGTCAGTTCATTACATGTTGTTTCTCCTGCTCCTTCCTTCTCAGAGGGAGGACTTCTCACACTCATGAGTATCACTCCCATGAGAGACACTCCTCCATGAAATTCTCCAATGTGAGTCCTTCTCACAGGCCACAGTTCTTCATGAACTGCTCCAGCATGGGTCTCCCACAGGGTCACAAGTCCTGCCAACAAACCTACTCCAGTGTGGGGTCCTTTCTCTCCACAGGTCCACACGTCCTGCCAGGAGCCTGCTGCAGCACAGACTTCCTATGGGGTCACAGCCTTCTTCGGGCACCCACCTGCTCTGGTGTGGGGTCTTCCGTATGTTGCAGGTGGATATCTGCTCCACTGTTAACCTCCATGGGCTGCAGGGGGACAGCCTTCCTCATCATGGTCTTCACAATGAACTGCAGGGAAATCTCTGCTCCAGTACCTGGAGCCTCACCTCCTGCTTCACTGGCCCTGGTGTCTGCAGAGTTGTTTCTCTCATGCATTCTAATTCTCCTCTCCAGATGAAGTTGCCATTGCAGAGATTTTTCTCCCCTTTTAAAATACATTATCCTGGAGGTGCTACCACTTTTCACAGATTGGGTCCATCTTGGACCCAGCTGTCCTTGGCTCTATTGGACACAGGGAAAGCTTCTAGCACCTTCTCACAGAAGGCACCCCTCTAGCTCCCCCCTTCTAAAAACCCAATACAGCAATTCAAAGCAACTCACCATTATTTGTAAAGGCAATCTGTCAAGAATAGCTTTTGTGAATACCCTTTGCCACACCTATCATACTTTTACCTAAGGCTTGATGGAAAAAAGGATATTAAAAGAAAAATAGCTGTCAAACATTATTACGAGTTCTAGCTGAGAGAGCTCTCCGGGACACACAGACATTTGTTTTGAATGAGAAAATTATCTGAAACTTATCACAAGAGCTGCATAACTTGTGATATTGTGTAGTAACACTCTTAACAACCTATTTTGCAAGTTGAAGCAATCTCCTTTTATTATTAGATAATTTAAAAGTTTGTAATGCCAACTAAACTGTGTCTGCAGTCTGAGAAAGGAGCAGAAAAATTTCTATGCTGCTCAACAGCCAGCACTGACACTCTGAGCATGCATGCAAATGGCCAAGACAAACCATCACACATGAAAAACCATGATATTTTAATAAAGAAGTTCACCCTCCAGGACATGGGTCTTCCAAGTGCTCTAATGACAATGTAGACAAAAAAAGGACTTTCTGAAAGATTCTGTATTTCATCCCTCCTGTGTTTCATGACAGCCAATCCCAGCTCTGACCTCAGATACAGCTGCAAAGCTGTCCACAGCAGGTACTGTACTGAAGGCTACTGAACCAGTGCCACAGTTACAGCCGGCACTTGGCAGGTATTAGATAACAGATGGCTACAATCTCAACCAGATACATAGAGCCCTTTGAAAGAGACACATATGTCGGTTTACTTTTGAATCTTGTTAAGCACAAAAGACTCTGGGGTTCAGATACCTTCCCTGGAACAGGCATTTAAATCACACCTTTAACTAATAAGAATTGTGAAAACATGGGTCAAAAAATTAAATTGCATCCCAGATCAAAGCAGTGCAACAAGCCAAACATGTATGATTATAAAATGAAAGGGATTAGACCAGACTTTTTAGAGCAGAAGACTTTGAAATAAAAACTTTGAAATTAAAGGTAATCTAAGAAGGTGATAAACAAATAAGCTTTACTTTATTTCTGACATGCCTCCAAAGCAAATTTAGCAATTTCATTTCATGATCTACTATATTCCCTAGTACTACATTTCTCAGAAAATCCTTACATACCCTTTTCATATTTAAATCAATCATTGGGAGAAAAGTTTGCTATTTCTAAACATAAAATCCTCTGTCTACACACTGAAAAATCTTCACCAAAAAAACCCCAGAGGACATGGGGTATTCTAATGCCATGGGGTTTGGAGAACTGGCCCTATGGAGACCCCAACAGAAGAAAAAATACCAAATGCCTTTTCTTGCTTCCTGAATTTAAAAATCATGACACACTCTGCCTATATTCTGTAAGTTTATGTAGTTAATGATTGGAAGGTTCTTCTTTTCAGACGGATGTTTGCATGTTCTAATATGACTTGCACAGTGATGCTCTGGGGTTTAACATAAAAGATCATGGAATAGATTCAGGGTGGGCAACAATGTTCTGTACAACTTAAAAATGGTTACCATCACTTGGAGAATAGATGTGGTAGACTATACTTTTTTCTTTATGCTTATCTGCAGTGACCTGCAAATAAAACTGTTGATGCAGGGGAATGCCTACTGAAGCACATAAGCAACATATTTACATCTTAACAGGAATATTATGCTATATATTGAATATGCTAGAGGGGTTTATTTTGTATAAATAACAAGCATCAAGTCTTCATTAACATAAAAAGATGATGCAAGTAGCTCACACTCTACACAATATCGCAACTCTAGAAAAGTGTTCAAATGCAGGAAAGGGATGGTGAAATAGGTTAGTCATTCATTATAGTGTGAAATTAGAACCCCAAACTGTAAGGTTGCAATCAATTGCATGAGTAACTTCATTCTTAAGAGTGAAGCATTGGCATCAATGGGGACTGGTCCACACACTGAGTGATTATATTACTTCTGGGATTTGCTCTCTTCCCCCAAAAAGAAGCCAGACTTGACTCTACTGAAGAAGCAGAATCTAGAAAAGACCTTGAGTAGCTCAAAGAAGATTGTTTTCCATACTACTTCATTGCTCAAGCTGAAGAAGCACTAAAAACTTTCACTACCTGTCCCATCCTGACATACATGACTGCAGGAGGCTGTGAGACAGATAGATAAGAAGTTATTTATATAGATTGCAACCTCCTAAATTCTATATATTTGCCTACAGTGTTTTTTCTTTATTTCTGCTAGTTATCAGCATGTTGTTGGTTTGCCAAGAAAATTACTCTGATACATGTTCATTTCTATCTGCATGGTATCTAACCCAATGACACTGAAAAGGAAGTGTGCAGTGTGCTTTTGTCAGCAGCACTGATATGGGTTATTACTATTTGACAGTGTCCCCTATGCTCTTCAGAACTAACTTAACACGGTGCTTTAAGTGTACTATTAGAGCCCAAAGTGACAAATTTCAAAGACGAAAAACTCCACAGCAAGCAGAGATACCCTTGGATAAGTTATCTTCAACAGTCCTCTTTCTTTAGCTTATTTTCATTTGCCAAAAAATGTTTGCGCTCCAATTACTTTGTCTTCCACTTTTTTACACTTTCTTGTTTTCCCCTTATGGTTGCTTCCTACACAATGTCTTCAGGTGTTCCTAACTAGCCTCCTGTAATTTGTTGCCTTGCAAATTGCCCCGTATCAGGACTTTCAGCTCCTGCCCAAATGGATTTTCTCTCAGCCTGAACAAAAGTGTCTGTGGCACTCCATTTCTGCATGGAGTTGTGAAAATGTAGCCTACTATAATGTCTATGGCTTGTGGTCTTCTTGGAACCAATGCATTTCTTGCACTATTATGTCAGCTTGTCTTAAAAACTGTAACAGAACAAAATTTTGGGAACACAGTACAACTCCTTTTCTTTTCAGTGGTCAGACTACAGTTCTTACAGTGTCAACAGCTTTATTTATTGTTGTAGGTACTCCTTCAAATGTGGAGGCATCAGGCTTAATAACCTCTTTGAAGGTTTTCAGTATTACTTCAGTCCAAAGCCTCACTGAAGGTGCTCCTGTTGGACCACTTCTTCCATAAAGCTTCCTTGCAGCCCCTCCCACCTGTCGTGGTTTAAACCCACCATACAGTGGTGAGCTGAGCACCACACAGTGCTCACTCACTGATCCCCCACCCCTGAAATGGGAAGAAGAGGAACAAAAGTAGAAAAGCCTGTGGGTTGAGATAAGGAGTTTGTAATACAATGCAACAGAAATAACAACGACAATAATAGGAATGAAACAATACAGAAAAGGAGCAACATTGAACAGACCAAAACAGCAGTTCACCACAGCCGGTTTGCCTACCTTCTGCACCCTTTGCCCAGCCTGCCCCCTGCCCTTATATATTGGGCATGACATAGAATAACCCCTAGCCTGGTTCAGGTCCCTGTCCTGGCTGTAAGCCACCTCACAGCTTCTGGTGAAAATTAACCCTATCCTAGACAACCATCAGCATCAGATTCCAGAGACTCCCTCTAAGGTGCACAAACACTAGAAAAAGGCTTCACGGCAATAATAGGATGAGATTACTCTGCTCACAGATGCCCCTAGCGTCTGTCTCTTGCTGTTTTCAGTGTGATCACCATGCCGACAAGCTGCAGCTAGTACCTTTGTGGTCAGTAGACCTTCCTTCAGTGATGCCTGTGATACTTGCATGTGTGGAGTAGTACCCCTCCAGGGAAACATAAGAGATTTAATTTAGACTTCTTTCCTGAATATATAATAATGATTTTCTTTTCAGGACACTGAGCAGTATGGCATCTGTCAAAAACCTTTTTTGCATAGTGCTTGGCAACAAAATGTGTTTTACTTTTTGCTTATGTGGTGTGACAATTTCATTGAAACTTTTGCTATAAATTGGCATGATCAAGGTTCCACTGGGAAAGACAACATGATAACTGTGAAAGGATTGCAGAGGTTTTTTTCTACTAGGTTTTAGCTGAATTTACCCTTATGCAAGTTGAGAAGTTAAAACAAAAGGTTTGTGAATCACCTTTGTTAGAATTATTTATGTAGAAAATCTCATGACTTTTCAGTTAGAAAGAAAAATAAAGAGGAAAAGTTTTGTCATGAAATGAGCATATGTTGCCAAAGCAACAAAACCAGGCGAGCAAAAAAAATTAACTCAGTGAGTTTGGCAAATGGTAAATTATTCATTCATTTTAGTATTTTATTTGATACAGGCTGCTGGTTGACATGTTTTAATATGAATATTTCATTTTCTATATATTAATTCACAAATTTATAAGCAAATATATGCTGAAGAATTGATTTCTTTCTATTTGAGTTTATTTTTAAGGTCTCATCTGAAACTCTTTAAAGACAGGAAAAAAATGTTGGCATGAACCGCCTTTGCTAAGGGTGCTCAAACGCTAACCATGTCAAAGAAGATTCAGGTAAGATAATACTGGTCAGTTAAGCCACAATGACGGATTGCTGAGTTTATGAATACTATGCTTCTCTTTGATGTTTTTATTTCTATACACACACCTGTACTTGACAAAAAAGATCCACTGAAGTTAAGAAATCTTCCACATCCAGTAGAAAATAAGCCAGGTTTCTATTTAATAAAGATGTGAGAATAAGAAATACTGGTTTGTCCCTTCTCCATTCCACTATGTGTTCTTGAAGTACCTAAAGTACTGCATACTTACGCTTGAAATTGGTGATGCTGAAGTACCAAGGCAAAGCTTTACTGAGGGGTGATTAACCTTCTCTCCTATTTTGTACTCCTGACAGAAAAAAAAGCATATTCAGATTACTTATGAACAGGTATCTGGGGGCTCTGTGAACAAAACCTTCCCTCAGTTCTGTGAAAAATATATATTTCTTCCATACTATGTTGCTTCAAATAACAATCACACTTTTTTCACATTTTTCCTTTGAAATTGTAGACATAAGCCACAGATCACTGACAACAGAAGAAGCTGTGTGCATAGCATCTGGGTAACAAGTATCACAGCTGGAGTAAGAGGAATGAAAAGAAGACAATGAACATTTATTAGTTTTATTTCCTCTTCTATCTGTTCTGCTGGACAGGGTGCTTCACAGTTACAACTATTTGATATCTAAAATAATTAAAAATTCATATTTTGCTTTCTGCCTTAGACATCTGTGTCTACTATTAAAAGAAATTAGGACAAATGGGATGTCTGTGTTTTGCTGGACTGGAATAACCATGCTCAAGTACAGATAACTGTGTAGAATAAACAGAGAAAGTTGATAAAGGAGCAGATGTTTTATAATCTTTTTTTTCTTTATATTTCTTGCTCTGTCAGCACAAACAAGACACGGGACTTTGTGTCCGAGCCAATAGGTTTGTAAATTGAGTGCTATAGTTTATAACTTTCTAATGGGATTTTTCAAGAAGGGAACACTAAATTGTCTGATGACATTTCAGTGCCACTACTGATCACTGAAGTAAAGGATATTAGGGCAAAGAACAGGAGATTCCTTTTCTAAGGTGTGATTTGCGAATCTACCAGCTGTGACATTTAGTCATGCACTTGTTTTGCATAGGTGATGCAAGTACAGCAAGAACAGCCATTCCTCCATCCTCACATTTGTACAGGGGGTTCTGTGAACAATGCACCTCATTAGCTCACTACTGCTGAACAATTTCCTTTCTGGTTTACTATCATACAACTGACCTGTGAAACTTGCAGGACATTTAGCCTTGCATAAGGCTTCCTATATTAGGAGGTTGAAGGCTTCTCTGTTTCCACCCATGAAGTTATGTACAAAAAGCATATACGCACAACCGGGCATGCATTTAACAAACAGTAAATCCACTTGACAAGACCTGCTGCATGTGTGCTGCAATCAGTCTGTGTATAAATTCACCAAAAGTCCATTGCCATGAAACCACTGTCGAGTACAAAAGTAAAAGTACATTTCAAATATTCCATACTAGAAAGAAGTGAAGATGTTTATGTAAACTATGACATTGAATATGGGTTGCCTTTACTCTGCACCTCAATATCAGCTTTATGCACCCCTGAAGTTCCAACAGCAGC
Source organism: Ceryle rudis (assembly GCA_033439905.1). NCBI lineage: Eukaryota > Metazoa > Chordata > Aves > Coraciiformes > Cerylidae > Ceryle > Ceryle rudis. The sequence goes on along the minus strand of JAAGNO010004225.1, from coordinate 8,715 downwards.
TTAAAATACCCATCTTTGGTTTTCTTTCCCACTCTTCCAGAATAAATTGAATATGAAGGATCACTATTCACTGTGTCCTGGCAGAGCTGTGTAATTGAGATGATTGTGTATATTATGTACCTCAGCTGATGAATTGTGTTGCATGAACTAGTGTCTCCTTTTTATCTTTATATGTTTTTCTGACTTCAAACAGATTTAGTGAAATGTTTTCCATATAACACATTATGCAATGTTATACGTCACTGAGAAACATTACCACATACTCCATATAAACCTAGTTTAATACTTTGGTCTTTAAAGTCTTGCACTGAGCCACGGTAGCTAGTTGACAGCATACCAAATGCAGTCTTGATGGCACTTTGAAGAATAAATGAGAAAAATTCAATCAAATCAATCAAGTATTACTTTTGGGAAGTGACACACAAATATATGACTGCCTGCTACTGGGATTTTTAGTAGAATATAGTATTTTCTATGCTGTGCAGGAGAGAATTCTATTGATAATATGTGAGTAACAGATTATTTACTTGTTGTAAGTTAAAAAACCCCACCAAATGTAGTGAAGTGACTAAATTTCTAACAAACTTGAAGTTGTTTTACCTCTCAGAGAATGTTTGCTCTTATTCTCTCTTCTGCTTTTGAGGAGAAACAGACCGACAGAGGAAGAATCTTTTGTAAGGCTCTATTCTAGGTGTTTCTTCCCTTTTCCCCTTATTTTGCCTAGCAGTCAAGCATACTCTATGCAACTGAGTTCAACAATCAGTGACTCACAGAACTTTAGCTTATCCAAAACGAAATCTTTATTCAGCTCTGTGTGGTCTCATGATCTTTATATGCTAAATGTGAGTAAGGGAATATGCTCAGTTTCTGCCTGTTTTCTGTGTTATTCTCGGAAATATTGTCAGTGCTGAGTTTTGTACCCAGAAAGTTTCCCTGAGTTTCAATGTTTCCACATCCTCTCAAAAAGGCTATAAGTGCCTACTTTTTGCACATTCTTCCTGCATAACACCGAGCATACAATGATGTATGTGCCGTTATCATTGCACAATAAATTTGATCACTTCAAATCTTGTTCTTTATAAAGACCTTCCATTTGGCCTAGAAAAGATTCACATGGGTATCTCTTCACTTATAACCATTCAATTCATTGCTGTGGATGTGCTTTTCCTAGACCTTCTCTAACTGTTCACCTTTCCTCATTTACATGCAATAGCATACTCTTCTTCCAGCGAAGTGTTCACAGATGTATGAACTCCCTAAATGCCTTTCTACTGACACTCCCCACTCCCTGTGTCCATTCAAGACCTGTCACCTATGACGCTTGTCCTGATTTTTCAGGTTTACAGGTTTTTTTCCAGGGTAGAAGCCAAGCTCTCTGTTCTTAAAATCAAACTTCATATGCAGTGAGGAATCCCTCCTGTCATTAGAATTCCATCCTTGTGTTACAAAACTTTTCCAATGGAAATTCCCACAAGGAGATTTTGGGCTCGAGAAGTTGGACTGCACTGAAAAAGTTCTAGGAATATTTAGTGTTGTCCATTTGGTTTTTCAGCCTTTTTTTGCACTATGCCTCAATCATCAAGTCTCTTGCTTAAGGACATTATAGTGTTGATAAGTTGATAAAGTACTGTCAAGTGGGATTTGTTCCCACTTGCTTAAGTTCCCACTCAAAAGCAGTACAGTTCCCGAGATAGAATACCCATATACCTATATACTGCAACATAATTGATAGCTTTTTGCTAATTGTTTCACATGTGAATATAATCCATACTTAACAAGGCATGTGAGGATATTTTCTTTCTGTTAGGGTTCAAAGTCCTGTGAATCCAGGATAAAAAAGAGTAAAATTAGAAGAGGATAAAAATACACAGAAGATGAGCAAAGAAGAGATGTGCTGTGGGATGCAATGAGTGTGCAGTTTTTTCCTGACCTTTGATTTTCAAGAAGAGGAATTCTGGAAGTGAGGTGACTTTCTGTGAATAACTCAAATACCCTGGAGATACAGAGGCCAAGACAAAAAGCTTATAGCCTCCTTCCTTATAAATAATTGATTCAGCAGATGACCAAGTAATCACAAGAATTTTAGCAGAGCAAATTTCCCGGTTTGAGTTAGAACAGAAAAAATCTGTTCAGTGATTTTACTTTCCAGCTCAGTCTCTTCCTAGTAACTGCACTTTCTGAAGTTAACAGCAGATTTTTGCAGACAGTGTCTGCTTCGAGCATGTTAACAGTCTTTTCAGTTACTATCAACAATTGGTATGCAGACCAAGGTCACTGGTCTGCTAAATCTGTGTACCACGTCGGGGCTGCAGAAAGCAAAAGGCCACACCTGCAGGGAGGAGCAGACAGAAGAGGTGACCCTAAACTGACCAATGAAGTATTCCATCCCATATACATCATATTCAGTATAAAGCTGAGGGATCATGAGGATCAAGTTCTCTTCTTCAATGGCCAGCATCTGAAGAGGTCTCTGTCCCTTCTGCCTTTGATCCCAATCCATGTATTCCTGAATCCAGCTCCTGAATTTGGCTCCTGTCTGCTGCTGAGTCCAGTCTGACACTTCCCCAGCACCTGCTCCATAGCATCAGTGGTGATGGTGAGGTAATTGCCAACAGGGGAGTTGGGTTTGATACTGGTTTTGTACATGTTTTTATATATATATTATTTTATTACTATTATCTTCATTAAAGCTGTCTTACCTTTATTTTCTAATCTATATCTCTCTCCCTAATTCCTTTTCTCTTCCCCATTGGGGAGGGAGATGGGTTAATAGGGAGCATCTGGTATAGGTCTAGTGGATATAGCCCTGACCCTAAACCTTGACAGAAAAAGAGGGTTTATTATGAAGTAGATAAAAGAGGACACTACTTAATTTGCTTGTACGGCGCATATGTTTAGAGGAACATATATGAATAGCTTTGTCTTCCAAGAGAGTTTAGCTTGTGAACTATGGAAGTCTATGCATTAAGAAACTGCTGTATCCTATGGCAAGCAATTATGCTTATTGCTCAGCAGCATCTGTGTTCAGGAATAGCTCCTGAATTTCTGAAGCATTAAAGGCAAGAATAAGCTACTGTCAAGAACATGGAGATCAGGCTGGCCATAGGCAAAACCAAATGTGTGTACTGGCTGGATCATAACACAGCAGACTTGATTCTGCTTATTCCTTAACCAAATGCATTATGATTATCACAATCACTCCCTCCCTTCCAGTTATTGTGGGCCAGTAAACAGTTTACTGTATATGTAGCACTTGCCCTTTTTTTTGCTTCTACTTCCTTTTTTAAAAAAAAAAAAATTTATTACACGAAAACTTGCCATAATGATTAATTGCAGAGGAATTAGCATGCATTAATTTGGTTAATATCAAAGTTATTTGTCTCAAACACAATACAGTAGTGTATTAATCACAGAAATTGGGGTAAATTTTCTTTATGGGGTCCATATGGACATAAATTAAAAACATCTTTAATTTCTCTCCACTAAAGCTCAGCAAAAATTTAAGTGTTTCTGGAATTTGAATTATGGCCACAAATGGTTTCATGCAAAAGTCTCAGAATATATATTTTTACTTCTGCAAAAGACTTGCAAGAATTGTTCTTCAAGTTATTTGTGTATAAAATGTAAATGCCACAGCATTTAACATGTTTACATCAGTATTTCTAGCATGGATTAAATGGATCTAAATGATTCATAGAACCAGTACCTGTTTCTATACTTTAATAAATTACACTATTACTTATTACTTGATCCTGGAATTTTCATCCAATTTTCATCCATTCATCAAATCAGCTATACATTAAATGTCCCAAATTTCAAAGCTGCTGGGCATTGGTATTTCCTATTGAATTACTGCTGCTGGATAAATCAACCTCACTAAAAATCCATGAAGCAACTAAATAGTTCAAGTGCAAACCCCCAGAAGAGCAGGGTAACGTTCACTTGTAACTCATTCGCCATTTCTCAAAACATGCAGGATATGTGTGCTGCAAATTAAAGACAGTGACAGATATGAATGTGTCCTTTTCTTATCTAAAGTGATTGTTTTAATATGAAGACTGATATAAAGTAAAATTAGTCTGATCAAACAGCAGATGGGAACATTTTCTTGATGCTTTTCTGAGTGTTTGTGAGATAAGTGTATTGTTTCACTTAGTTTTGTAGCATACAGCTGGTAATCGCACCTCTAATATTTTAAATGACTGTGACCTCATATAAATGTCTTGAATAGATTGATTCTAATTGAATGTTGTTGATAACTTATTAAATAGCATTTTTATTTACATTAGGAAAAAGAAAGAGGCCCTCCACTTACTTATCTGAATTTCTTTTCAGAATTGAATCTTAATTTTTCTCTCCTCCCCCATCTTTATTTCTCTTTCAAAAGGAATGCAGGATTTTGCTTCGCAGTGAAGATCTAAAAGACAGCAAGTTCAAGAAGGATACTTGAAGATGATTTAATTGTAAAGTGTTTCATTTAGTCTACTCAAGTTTCCAGCTGTGAAATTACAAGATACTTATATGCCAGTATTCACAGCAGTAAGTTTATGTATGATTGCTAAGTGTTCAAAACTGTTAGGCCAGCACTCACAAAATTATATCTGATTCTATTGGGCTTTCTGTTAGTCTTTTATTTTTAAATGTTTTGAAGTACATTGTGCCCACTTAGTTTCTCTCTGCCATCAAGAATGCTATAGGGCTTTGGTTTTGTTTTAATAGAAATTGAGATTCTCTCACAATAACAAGAGTCTGGGAGAAGAGCTTTGATAAAAGCCATCAAACATGAAGAACACTTATAAGACATGTGGAAGTTATTTTAATACAGCAGCAAAAGAGCAGATTTTCCTGCACTGCGTAGTAAAGAATCCTGCACTGCATAGTAAAGAAGGCATGCAAAAAATGATAGTGACAATCAAAACAAATTTTTTTTTTTCTATGAATATAAGCAATTCTAACAGCTCTCCTAACTGACACAGCTTAACATGATTGTATATTTGGATAAAATACACACATCTAGCAGAACGATAAGAGTACCATTAAGCTGCCATGCCTGTAATTCTAATGCAGATTTGAAGTTGAACAATTGTTCATTATTTAAGGCAAGTAACTCTTACCCCAATACACATTGCCATTTTTCTAGAATTAATGTAATTTGATTTTGTTTCATGATTGTGAATGTGTTGTATTTACCCACCACAGTCTTTCTGATGTAACTGCACCTATGCAATGACAAGCTCTTTGGCCTTCAAAGAGATGACTGGAGAGGATATAACCAAGGTCTCTCAAAAACATTATGAATATGAAGAAGGGGAAGTGGGAGTGACCATTCCCTACTTCCCCCAGACTTGTGGGGTACGAGAAAAGCCTTTAAATATTGAAGTTCAAAACAAACAACAGCTGTTCCTCTTCTTTGTAGGTGGTTAATGAATAAACAGAAACCACACCAGGCACAGGAAGACCTTCAACACAAAATAGCTCTAAATGAGAAAGTATTAGGAAAGGACATAAGCTAGCCCTCTTCTGATACTCTTCCCAAGGCATCTCCTGAAAGCTTCTACCAGAGACAGGACACTGAGCCACAGTGCTCTTTATTCTGACACCTCCTGTGATCAAGACAAGCTCTCACAATAGATCAGCTGTATGTTTTCTCATTTAGATCCAAACCTCCTAATTCTTCCATAAAACAGGAAGCCCTGCCTATAACCACCTCACTGAGAAGGATTAAACTTCTTGCCACTTCCTGCAGTATCTTTGACTAGAAAACTTCAGTTCAGCCTTGTCTCCAAATGTGGAGAACGGGACCATTTGTCCCATGTAGCTCTAAGTACTGGTAATACAGACCAATGCACTGGTGCCAGGCTAGGACAGAAGTGCCATACTCGGGATGCAGAACCAACTCACCCTGGAAGCTAGTCTAGCTCTGCCCTGCACTGCTAGAACAACGTGGGATGGCAGATGGTGATAGAGGAGGCTTGTCTCAAATAGAAGGATTTGCCAAAAGACAATGCACCTATCTGAACAAGAAGGAAACACCCTGAAGTTGCACACACCATATTCTTCTTAAGGACATCCGTCCAGCTAATTTTGACCTCGTGCCAAATCAAGGGGTCACAGGTGATTTCTCTGTACACCAGTTGGAAGGAAATTTTTCTTATAGAACAGCTTTCTACCAATGACGTTGAAATCCTCCGAGGAAAACTGAAAATGATTCCAGATAAATAAAAATATTTGGATTTGTCTTTAAATGGTTATATTTAATGTGATATTCCTAAATTAAAACCAATTTGGTTTTCACAGAAAAATTGCTTTGTTCTGAAGTGTTGAACCAGAACTCTGACTGTTTCTTTCTTTGGTTGTTTTTTTGTTTGTTTGGTTGGTTGGTTTGTTTTTTTGTTGTTGTTGCTGTTGTCAACATGACCTTATCAAGCATTCAGGTAGAAAAGTCCAGTTTGTCTGCTTGGATAAAAAGCTTCATGAGAAGGTTTTTGACCAGTTTTATGTGTTGAATTCTTCTAGTTTTCCCATTATTGCAAGTGGAATGTGGTGGCTGAAACTGCATCAAAACCTAAACAACAATTCATGGACCTATTCATGGATAAAGCTGCAGAGCTCAGTTCACTATGATTTATAGCTATCTAGATGATGGCCAGAATGTATAATTGCTGAACAATTTGATTTCAGTTTCTACTCTAGAAGACATTAATTTAAAATACTGTTTTATAAAAAGTCAGGTAATAAAAACGCATGTGTGTGTCAGTATACAGTAATCTATTAAAAAAAAAATATGCATGTGGGTTAATAAGAATTTTTCACTATCTGGAAAAGGGAGTATATTTTCAACTAGTAGTCGTGTTATTTGAATTTTAGTCCTTTATAGGTAAAAATTTATATCAATTTCTAAATATTATTAACCTGTTTCAAAGGCAAGCTATAAGGCTCTAGAGAGCACCAGAACTAAAGTTACCTGCACAGCAGCTTCATTACATATGCAATTTAATTCTGCTTTTCATTCAAATACATATTTTCTCCTGTCTCTGTCTTAGTTAATGTACTGGCTGGAACACATTCAGAGGAAATTACATCTGTAATTACATACCTGTTGGTTTCCTTTTTGATGTAGATGTTGAACGTTGCAAGACAATGCAATCAGAGTAGTGTCATTTCTAAAACAGGTCTGTATGGAAACAGGCAAGCTAGTGAAACTGCCTCCTTTTACACATACAGTGGGACCCTATTCTAGCAAATACCCTTTTTTTAGCCAGGACCTGTAAAGGTAGAAATGAGCAGAGACTTAATTATGTGACTTCAATGTCAAAGAATGAAAGGTTTCACTAGTGTGACCTGGTAGATCTAGAGAAGCAATAAGATTTTCTTCTTTTTCTTATCCTTGTTTTGATGACTCCAGACACCTACAACAGGTAGTTCAAGCTGTTTCTCCTTACCATATCATCATAATAGGAAATTCCATGTAATATGTTTTCACGGTCTTACTTCAAGTTGAAGTTATTATTCTGGTAAAAATTAAGCCGAATCAAAATTAAACTTCAAGAGAATCAGCAGCAATGTGTGGGAGCAAATCAAGTTTATTTTCTTATTGAAAGACAGAATGTAGAATTGCGAATGTGCACCCCAGTAATTCCGTCACCCCTTTGCTGACCTAAATTTTCTCTCATACAGAAAATAATATTCAGTACTAGCAGACTAACAATAGGAAAATCAAAACAAATTAACCTTGTTGATGTGAATTTACTTTGTTATGTTCAGTAAATCATACAGAGGACCAAAAAGATGTGAATTTCTCATGATTGCCTATTAAATTTTGGTGATGTAAACTTTGACTAATCTCATTCCTGAATGAGCTGCTTTGATTTAATAGAAGTAACTCATTGTTGAAATAGGTGTTCTCCACTTGTCTCATATTAGGAAAAAACTCCAAATTTCGCTTATGATTTGCAAAAACATTTAACAATTTTTCAACTATATTTCCTTCTCCTCTTAGGTCCAGTTCAAGTAAGCTAAAGAAGAAGTAATTTCTTGTGTACACAACCAATAGGAGGAGAATTAATTAGGACTGGTAGTTGCATAAGGCGTTTGACATGATCCTGCACAACATTTTTCTCTCTAAATTGGAGAGATACAGAATTAATGAGTGTACTGTTTGATGGATAAAGAATTTGTTGGATGGTCACATTCAGAGCGTAGTGGTCAACATCTTGATGTCCAGATGGAGAACTGTGACAAGTGATGTCTCTCAGAGGTGCATACTGGGACCAGTGCTGTTTATTATCTTCACCAATGACATAAACAGTGGGATTGAATGCACCCTCAGCAAGTTTGCAGACCAAGCTGTGTGATGTGGTTGGCACTCCTGAGGGATGGGATGTCATCCAGAGGGACCTAGACAAGCTTGAGAAGTGGGATAAGAGATTGAGTGCCATCCTGTGTAGAGAGACTTGAGGGTACTGGTGATGAAAAACTGGACATAAGACAGCAGTATGCACTGGCAGCCCAGAAGGCCAGCTGTATCTTCAGTTGCATCAAAAGAAGCATGATCAGCAGGTTTGAAGGAAGTGATTCTCTCCCTCTATTCTACTCTGGTGAGACATCACCTGGAGTACTGTATCCAGGTCTGGAGTCTTCAGTACAAGAAAGATATGGACCTGTTGAAGGAAGTCCAGAGCAGGGCCACAAAAATGATCCGATGTCTGGAACACC
>JAAGNO010004224.1:15513-36282 GCA_033439905.1 Ceryle rudis | reverse complement strand
CCAGAGAGGCTGTGGAGTCTCCTTGTCTGGAGAGATTCCCAACCCGCCTGGACCCTGCGCTGCTGGGCCCCCTGCTCGGGGTGCCCCTGCTGGGTGGAGCAGGGGAGTGGCCCCAGAGCATCTCCAGAGGCCCCTTCTGATCCCTATCGTTCTGCGGTACCCACCACGCAACCTATGAGGTGGCATCTCAGACTGAGGTGTAATGGAAGATGTGCCCCACAAGAAGCTAAGATTAGCTGTTGAGAGAATAAATACACCAGAAAAAAATGCTCAGGTATGAGAAGGGAAAAAAAAAACAAAAACCAAGGAGTGTATTTGCCTCCAGGCAGGAAACCAGAGAGAACTCAAAGCTAAAATACTAATTTTAGCAATTCAAAAGAGATGATGCTCGAGCTCCATCACTCCTCTGATACAGAATTCTCCTACAAAGCAGTCAGGTCCCTGTGGCTGCAGCTGGTGCCAGCTCCAGGGGAAGAGTGCCACCTACTGAGCCGTCACCACAGCTCCCACCGACCGCTGAGGTGACAGGACCCGCCTTTCCGTCCATCCCCCACGTGCGTGGACACCTCTCTGCTGTCAGTGGGAGCCCTGCTGAGAATTCCTGGGCACCCCTCCAATGTCTACACCCCGTTACAGTTTCAACCACCTCCTGTCAAAGCTTTTAAGCAGCCTGGCCAAGTTTATACGCTGTAAAGGCTTCTACCAAGGGTGACCGAAGAAGTAAGCGACGTATCGTGGCCTGCGGAGCAGTGGGCTTGTTTACACTTCTGCTGGAGGGCTCCAACAAGTGATATGTACTTACCAGAAGAGAACTTGGTTGCCCTTGTATCTCTCATAGCGGGCGCTCGATGACATTATTCTGAGGGAGGAGGAGAAGTTTAATTTCAGTTTTAATCCCTAAAGATCATAAGCCATTAATCACCACATTTCAGTAGAATCGCTTTAAGGCTCTAAGACCTCAAATTCAACTATTTTTTTTTTTTGTTCTAAACAAAGGATGTGCTTAACCATAAAATTAAAATTATTACAGTGCTCTTCATTATCCAGATAGATAATATACAGCATGTTCTCTAAGTGTTTAAATCACTCCCACACATTGGAATTACCCATAGCAACAGAACCCAAGGAACTAAAATCCTTCCAACGCGCTTTTTGTGCTTTGCTGGCCTTCCATTTTATGTATTCTGAGATCGTCCCGGTGTCTGAAGCACTGAAAAGCTTTTGTAATCTGGAGTTAACACGGGGCACTGTCTACACAGTCCTTTGTAGACAAATGGGAGTAAGCTCTGCCTTCGTTCTTAGCAAAGCTAATTAGTTTAGATTCCAGGGCTCGTTATTGCAATGACTGAACTCCGCAGTGGATTCCAAGTGCGGGCAGACAAAAGCTTTGCTCCCTTCCACAAAAACACAGTCAGAGATACCAGTTGTGCTATGCAACGCCAGCTCCACGGTGCTTTACCTTAGCTGATGTTCCCTGAAGTGTGAGAGGATGTCCAGTCCATGAAGGAATGAATAGATAGTATTTAAGTCCTAAAAAGAGAGGAAAAAAAAATATGTATGAGCAACCTCATTCACAGCATCCCATCACTTCAGCATTACCTTCTCAGACTGTCCAGCAAGTTACACAGACTTAGGAGACGTAATTCTAGAGACAAAGCCCCAGGCAGTGGATAGCTCAGGACACATGCAGACTTGAAAGAGCCCTGCCCACCCCTAAGCTGTGGAAGTGTAGGGAGTGAAGTCCAACCGAGGCGTAAACACCAACCTGAAAGAGATTTATTCAGCACATCTCTGAAAATATTATTTATAGGAATGGCTACTGCAGCAAGCAACGTGTGGAATAACCCAAACAGGACAGTTCATCCAAGGTTAAAAACTGTTGTAACCTTCCAACACCTCTTTAAAGAGGGAATAAGGGCAAAGAACCCCAGGGAAAAGCTAAGCCACACGGTCTAAACTGCTGTATACGTTGCAGAGTACCACGGTACCCCGTCACAGGAAAAGCGCTAGGTTTAGAGAGAAAAAGCTGTTTCATGCCCACCTCAGATCTAAGCGGTAGCCCTCCTACAAACTCTACTCCATCCTCCTGCCTCTCTAACTCAGACCAGTCCATGTCCAAAGGGTAACATCAGAAGTCACTCCCAAACGCTCTTCGGCAAAGACCAAGGCAATGAAGTTTTAGATTCGTCACCCACCTCCTGCTACCAAGTCTCAGCATCACATCAGTGCCATCCACCAGCAAGCGCAGGAGCAAAGAACTTTATTTGAAACAACAATATGAAAACAGGAAGATCATTTCACTTTCAAAATCACCCTTTGCGTCCAAGCTGTAATTCAGAGATACAGCTGTTTAAACTTCTCACTACACAGAATCCTCTTCAGTCACAAAAATATCTCTGCTGATGGTGCCAACCACATGCTAGGGTGAAGCTCACTGGGGCTATTCATCAACTCACTTACTGTCCCCAACAGGTGGGTGCCAGCGTTAAACACGCGCACAACAAAATCATTATATTCCACAGAGCAGACCCTCCAGCTTGGCTTTGGAAAATATGTTCTGAATTTTCAAGTGCTGCGTTTTTACGGTGTTTACAAAAGATAAATCAATACGAATGCTGGCCTCGGAATTTACAATGGATTTGCTTCAGAAAAGTTCTTTGGCTTAATCACCAGTGTTTAGAAATATAACAGAGATAGACTGTTATATCAAACAAAAGGTCAGATGTAATTGCAGGCCATGTAAAAAGCAATAAAACTGATTTTATTTATTTTTTTTTTAAATGTCGTTACCAAAACCAGTGAAAAAGCAAACAGAAGGCCTGAATGTTTAACATATATTTATAAAGCACCCGGTTCACACGGCCCAATCTCATTTTAACCCTCCAACTGTGAACTGCCACAAACTCCATTTTCTTCCTGAAAGGCCCAAGAGCACTAGCAATGAACCAGGCTCCAAACACACCACTTGCTTGAGCACCGAAGCCTATCAGAGGTGACTGCCTGGCAGCCAAAGGGACACTGAGGCATCAGACCAGCTGGAATATGGAGCTCCCCTCCCTTTCTGAGCTGAGAACGGCCTCAGCATCACCACCAGAAAACATCAGGCACAGCAACGACATCCTCTGACCGGAGAGTGTCTGAGTAGCTAAAGAATTTATGGAACAACTGAAACAAAGCCCGTGGTCATGTTTCTCCTCCACCTCAAGGTCCACTTCTCTGAGGCAAGAAGCTGCTCAGACAGCCGGTAAAGGAGGGATGGGCATGGATGCTCTCAGCTCCCACTGAAGCTGGGCTACCAGGCAGCCAGGAGGGAAGGCTGGGTGCGTTTTGCCATGAAAGGGAAATTTTTCTGCCTTCACTTCCTTGTGTCTATGTGTTTTCCTACATTTCCCGCTCATTTTCTACAGAATTGAGACACAGCTATAACAAAAACGTCTTTAAAACACACTGCAGATCAGCAGTTCTGGTGTCACGACACAGAGTATTGGAAGCAGAACAAAAGCTTACGTTCACATCACAAAGTTGAAGTTGTACACGTGTAAAAAGACCACACCTTTACCTGAGAATTTTCCTCTCTAACTCCAAAGCCCCTTAGCAGGTTGACCCAGCGTGGGCTGTCACCCACACTCCACCTGCAGCCAGGCTGACCACACTGGACAGACCCACCGTGGAGCTCGGTGAATAAACAGTTAGTAAATTAAAGAGATAAAGCATTTGCCTAAAGGGATTCACGCCCAGAAAGCATCCCCTACCTCAGACTTAAGGTGTTGAGATGTGCAGCAGCCCAGCCTGGTGACATTTCAATGGGTTAAACACATTAGCTACTCATGAACCGGCTTCTAGGGGTGTTTTTAAATCAGGATCTGTAACAGTCTTCCTAAAGCAAACTGACTTTGAAAGCAACAACCTCTCCTAATTCAGCAGAGCGGGTGGTTTTGTTGGGTGCCACTGAGCGCTAGAGCAAACTCCTGGGCAGGTCGGGGGGCTGCCTCCTTCCTCCAGCACCCCCAGGGTACTGATCCAAGGGGGTTTATGTGTCTTGTTGAAATAATGTGGGGTTTTTTTTAATTTCTTTAAGTAGATTCTTCATGACCAGCCAGGTGAAATCCCTCCTCTCCCTCGCACGCCACTTCACAGCAACAAGGGAGGTTACGAGCAGCTAATCTAGCCCAGTTTTTCCTGATAACATGAGAATTTCACATCAGTCGTACGTTACAAAAGGTTTTTTTGCCATTACTCCCATCTCATTAAGTGCTTATAATAGCACTGAATTTATGTTTGAGAGGCTACATTTAGAGCCTCATTCTCTACTGCTGCAAGCAAGGAACATCATTTTAATCCCATCTCGGCTGGAGGCGGCGAGCAGCCGATGCCGGGCAGGTGCAGTGGCCACTGGTCCTGGACAGATGCTGCCAGCCCGGTGACACCACACACCCAACAAATCCTCCACCAGAGGTGGAAGCATTCATTTCTCAAATTCGAGGTTTATAAAACTGAAAATAGGATTTAGAAGCTGTTGTTTTTAAACGTGGATTTCTCTCGCCACATCAGTTACGAGCAGCAAACGCGTACGCAGAGTACAAAGGGTAGAGGTGATCTTCAGATCCCCACCATGAAAAACATAAAAAGAATGAATAAATAAAAGGGCCATAGAAGGATGATGCCAAAGGGCAACAATCAGCATGACAGCAGCGGAATGCAAAGTATTTGCTGGGAAGTAACAGACCCTTTCCATAATCTTGGTACACACTCCATTCTGCCAAAATCCAACGGAAACACGATTGCTGATGAAAAACAATTTCTCTAAACTAGGCAACAAGGTCACCATTATTTTCTTCTCTTTATTTTCAGAGCTTTTCATCAGCTGATATAGCTGAAATTAAAGCACAGTGCTTACCTACACTGGTATGCCCACGCATATTCTTCAATCTTCAACGGAAAACTATCTTACCTAAGTTATTTAAGGAGAAACTAACTCACATTTTCTCTCCAAATAGCTGAAACTGCTGCTCCATTGAGGCAAGGGAAGGAGGGGAACGGGGCAAAGAGTAGAGGGAAGCAGGCAGAAGCTGCTAATCTTGCTAGGAAGGTTTTTCTAGACTGCAGAGAAGACAAAAAGTGAATGCTGTGCCCATAGGGGTCCTGCGCAAAGCTGCCCGGGATGGTTTATTTTCTTTGCCTCCAGTTCTCCCAGCACCGAGTCCATGAGCAAAGGCGTTCTCAGCAGCTAGGGCTAAAAAGCAGAGGCCATCTGCTTCTTCATGATCTTCACGTGTATAACACAGCGGGTGGTGAGGCAGAAGTGCCGAAATCAAGGGCTCGCTCTGCGGACGGCACCGTTATCACCAAGCGCGGCCCAGCGCCAATACACCAGCAGCCCCAGCTCCAGCCAGCAGCAGCTTTTATCACCCCCGACACACGCATCCTTCCGACAAAGAGCTTAACCAGCTGCTAAACCAAAGGCAGGGTAAGAACATGGGGATTTTAGTAACCGGGTTACATAAATCAGTTTTCTTTCGTGGGAACATCCTCATCTCAATACACTCTATGTGAGCCACTTGAATAAGTTGACCACTTCTCCTTTCCCCTGCCAGATGCTCTCGTGTCATTACCCCAGCTGTAGAATAAGGGAATATAAAAGAAGCATCGGTAGCATCAACTGAAAACTCATCCCATGAAAGCAAACCAGTTAATTACTACCATTGCCCATTTGCTCCAAAACACTTTTATCTGAAAGCAATTTGCTGTTTTCTCTTCAGTTTGGGTTTTTTTGTTTGCTTGTTGTTTTGGGGGGGTTTTGTTGTTGTTTTGTTCCTTTGGGGTTGTGTTGTTTTGGGTTTTTTTTACAAGAAGGGTGAAATATTCATTTCTTAGTTGCCAAGACATAACTTAAGATGTAAAGCAATAAAAGAGTCAGCCAGAAAAAGCGATCATGAGAATATAATCAAACCTGAAAATCGCCAGGGAGATGGTGGTCATCTTTAGCTTCATTATCAGCATCTTTTTCTTTAAATATAACCAAGATTAGGATTTTTCCCACCAAGTACCACAGCACAGAAGGACCAAGCACCCCTCTCAGTCCAGCCAAAGAGCAGAGCGGTCCATGTACCCTGTTATTCATCCAGGGCACTTGGCAAAGCACAGGCTACTGTGTCCCAAGGCTAAAGTCATTTACGCAGCCACCTTTGAAATTTATTTAACTGTTAATAATCCAATATCCACCCTCGATAAGGATTTTATTGCTGCCAATTTTATCCGAGCCAATGGGCAAAAATCTGTAAGTTTATACCATTTCCTTCTGCTTCACCTTCTTCTCGCCCCATCTTTCAGCTTTAATCCAAGGAACAACTTGACAAAGCTTGGAATTAAGGATCCAGTGGCACGATGGTGGTCTCGAGCACACTTCTGAACACAGAGCTTTTGAACCAACCAAACAACAACAAATCCAGCAGCACAACTGTAATTCACATGAACTGCTCTAAGTCCATAACAAGGTCCAAGACAAATTCCCTCGCAGCGACAGAAGCAGGCAGAAGAAGCGCGACGCTTGGGAACGAGGATGAAACGACGGCATCAAGAGGAACTTTGCTCTTGACAAACATAAAATGAAAATCTGATGCTTTACTTGATGTGATCCCAGCCAGGTGTTCCAGTAACACACAGTTATTTTAAAACACGAAGCAGGAAATCTGTTCTATTTCCATGGGGGGAAAAAAATATAGCTCCAAAATGAGCTCATCGTTGCAAATTCTGATAAATGCCACTAGCAGCCATCCTCAGCTTCCCTGTTACCTCAGGGCAGTTGCTGAGGAAACCATAAATCCCCACAAACTGCTTTTAGCACTGCCCGGTACATTATGTGCTTCACGTCCTATGGGAGAGGCAGCATGGTCCCCACACATCTGCATCCAGCCACGGCCACCCTGCACTGTTCGCAGGACAGCTGCTCACTGCAGGCTAAACAAGCCCAGGGCCCTCAGCCGCTCCTCACCACCCTTGTGCTCCAGCCCCTTCCCCAGCTCCGTCGCCCTTCTCTGGCCACGCTCCAGCCCCTCAGTGTCTTTCTGGAAGCGAGGGACCCAAAGCTGAACCTGGGATTTGAGGGGCAGCCTCCCCAGTGCCCAGTCCAGGGGGGTGATCCCTGCCCAGTCCTGCTGGCCACAGCACTGCTGACACAAGCCAGGATGCTGTTGACCTTCTCGGCCACCTGGGCACACTGCTGGCTCATTCAGCCAGCTATTGACCAAGACTCTCAAGTCCTTTTCCACCAGGCAGCTTTCCAATAGTCCTTCCAGCTCCCAGATCCCAGTGAGTGTGGATTTCAGACACCCTAAATCCACACTGTACCTCAAATGAGGGGGTCTCAAGGAATGCAGAGGAGCAGGTACTGTCCAGTCAGTCCAGAGTTTTGCACAGGGGATGAGAAAAGAGCAGCAACTTGCACAGCAGTACCAGCACTTCAAAGCCACGCAGAAGAAAGAGCTGGGTCAGCAAGTTCCAGACAGATTGCTCTCACATGCAAACCTGTCCCAAAGAGCTACGCAAAACCTGTCTCTCAATTCCACCCCAAACACATTTAATTCCTGTTGCAAGAACATATGCTTGGCTCACGGGAGGCTCCCCACACCCAACCCACACGGGCTGCCAAGCCACCCAGGATTCCCTGGTTCACGTACAAGAACCTGCTTCTTACAGGAGCGCAAAGGATGGCAGACAGGATTTTGCATCCATGCTTCTTCCAAGGTAACACAAGACAGTTGCCAGGATGCATACTTTATATGCTCCAGAGGGAACAAAAAATGTTAATATCTTCTAAAGCCCTGTTACAGATTCAGCTGCATTAGCAATAATATACGGTAAAAGAAACAGACAGGCTTTTCTGCCTTTGAAACAACAAGTTAAACCATATGGTAACAGCTTCCCAAATTCCACTGACTCAAAAAGACCATCAGGTACAAAAGTCTTCCAAGGGAAGGAGGAAACAGCGTGGTTGAAGTCTGCCACAACCTCCCTGTTTTTTAGAGAGCTGCTCTTTTCTCTCTGGTGCTCTGACCAGAAGCAGGAAACGAGGCTGGAGACAAAGTTCAGCAGAATCAAGCACTCACGTGGTATCAAGATAAGGATTTTACCACACTCTTGGACAGTGGCTGAGTTTCTCTGTATTAAATTGGTACTTCCAAGCACTTAGATCTCAGTAAAGCAAAGAGAAGGAGTTCTTGGAGCATGCAGAGCAGGTTGTGTAAGCTGTAAGTCGGAGGCTTTCCCCCCAGCCTGCTGCCATGACTTGCCTCGCAGTGATTCAGCAGGCTCCTTACACAGATTGAATGCATCTTTTATTAGGAATCCTGTCAGGCTCAATAAAGACTTTGTCACCCTTCTGGGGGTGTAGCAGAAGAGAGGAAATGTTACTCAGCACGGTTTATGGTTTTCATTGCTCCCCTTCCTGTTACTTCATCGAGGGCTGGAATTCGCGCCGTTTCCTTTATTCTCTGTTTAAGGCCAATTGTAAAAATAGTACTCCCAAATTCCTTCCCGATCGTGTAATAGCACAAATAAAAATACAGAAACACTTCTCTGATCCACTTTTTACAGATCCAGATGTTGATACAGCAAATTCACCAACCTGAGACACGCTGGTTCAAGGGGCCCAACCCACATGACACACACCGTCAGCTACCGCCGGCATCGCGGGAGGAGCGGCCAGCTACACCTCGACCGGGGCAGCACGGTCCCCTGACTAAAAGGAAGGTGGAGATGAAGCGCAGAGCAAACTCCTCCATCTTAATTATTTACCCTGCCTCTTCAGTGGCGGAAACATCTGATTTCGGTAAAAGTGCAAGAGATGCAAAAGAACATCAGCTCAGGGCTCTTCACTTAGAGGAACAATGCTCTTGAAAGTAACCTCTTATTTAGCTGGAGGCCATGGCACTATAAGGGAGGAGAAAGGATGGAGTCGTCAGGTGAATAAGTGTTCTCAAAAGACTTTGACAAAGCGTCTTGCGGAGTAGGACACAGTTTAAGCAGCGGCATCCTGTCATGTACGAGCCACCACCAATTCCAAGAGCCCAACCAAAGCACCACTCTCAGAACACACTAGCAACAGAATCCTCCGTGATCTTAAATCACTGCTCGAAACTGCACCCAGCGACATTTGTATAAAATAAACTGGTTCAGCTACTTCAGAGCCAGATTCTATTCAGAAAAACCAGCACATATTCCACACAGAGGTTTTCTGTCTACACTAACAGGTGATGGTTTCCAGGTCTCAACAGCCAGGCTACTCACTCGAGGTGGTGTGAGAAATGCTGTTTTCCTAGGACCTTGGGAAAAATCCCAGTTCCTTTATCATGATTTTGTAACAGAGGATCACTACACCTGAGGCACTGCACTTCAAATGACCGAGAACGACACTGCTGAGATTTACAGTCTCTCATACATCCACAACCTCCTAAGCTCCCAACCTTACACTGACCCACAGAGGTGACAGGTACCAGTCTTTTCCAAATGAGGAATCATCACTCTACTTATGATAGTATCTTTAATACAGGAGGGAAAAAAAAAGTAAAAAAAAGGTATTAAAAGGGACTTTATTTCACTCCTTTGTAAATCCAGGAAGCAAGTACAGTTGACAGCATCAGTTAATAACAGGACCATCACAAATAGGAAAGTAAAATCTGGCTTTAGTTTTTGCAGACAGTCAGAAGTAACATTTGCACACTTGGATTATTTTTTTTTCCCCTTGCAAAAGCAGCAAGTCTGTCAATGGGACTAATATAGCTTCTTTCTATAAGATTTGCTTATATCATGCAGAGACGCCGACTTAAGAATTACATTCCACTCCTAGAAGGATCCCCAATAACATTTGAAAAAGCCAGATCTTGTTTAAGAACAGGGGCCTCAAAGCCACTATTACAGTTTATTTATAGGTAGAAAGCACCTCCATTCAGCAGAATACTTCTGAAAATGAAAAATTAAAAATGCAAAGTATTGTTACATAAAAATAAGAAGTTTCTCTACTCACCAGTAGCTCCCCACACCCAATACAGATAAACACCTTCCACCTCAGAACCCTGCACTATGTTGATAGAAGACTTTGGTAGAAAGAAAAACATTTAAAGGAATGAGGGAGGGGAAATTTTGTATTATTTTTATTGCTGTTTCATCACATCGAGTCAGCATTTCTGGAACTGACTTTGGTGGAAGGGGGAAAAAAAAAAAAAAAAGAAACCTTCCTTTGGAAAAGCTGATTTTGCAGAGTGAAATACCAAGGGCCCTGAACTGGAGAGACGGGAACATCAAATGTCACTGCTTCAAAGCCAGCAGCTCATGGAGAGTTTTGAATATCTGAAGCACAGTTCAGCCCTTATCATGGTTCAGAACCCAAGTACAGCTATGAAAAAGGATCTTCAAATAAAAACATTACCATGAAGTTCCCAGACGCTCATTACTTACTTTTAAAATCTCTTTCAGACTTACGTGCTCGTAAGCAAGCGGCCTTGAAAACACTGAGCTCCTAGAGATCAACGGGACGGGAAACTCCGAATATCCAAACTTAATGCTTACATCTATCAAAGAGCAGCATTTTACACCAAACATTTTTCAGTAAGAGACCAAAGATCAGAAAAGCAGCCTCCTTAGACAGGCTCGTGAAAAACCGCCCCAAATCAACACGCAAAACGGGCAATTTCAAGCTTCCAGTTCAATCAATGCTTTACTAGGTGAGCAGTTGACTGCTCCTCAAAATTAACAACCTGCCTTCCCGAGGGCAAGCGCCCATCAAATAGCAGCATTTCCATTAAACCTTTTTGGGTCGGAACTCCAAAAAGCATCAGCTTGCCCGATTCACAAAGAAACTCCCTGCTCTTTGAAGAGGAGCAGGCAGGGAAGTACCAACATCTGAAGCTTCCTTTTAAGAATAAAAAGAAGTCGTGGTAGGAAAGGCTAAGAAAAAAACCTCATCAATTTATTTACTAAGGAAAAAACCATCCATTTATTTACTAAGAAAGTTGGTACAAAAACCTGGGGAGGAGGAGAGAGGAGGTGAAGGATGAAATCCAAAGGTCGATTCCATGCTTATCACTAACGTTGACTTGGGAGCGTGTCTATATGCAACTTAGTCATGTTGTGCACCTCAGCTCCCCACCTATCTATGACTTTGCTCGTGCTGTAGACAACACTCCAGTTTTTGTTACCCTTTCTCCCTCTTAGACTACAGCTTCTTGAGTTACTACTGGAAATTCAAACTACCTTTCCCCCCCTCCCAAACACTCTAAACAAGCTCCTGTTCTAAAAGATCAGCTCAGGAATAGATGCTGCAGGAAGGCAGAGGCAGAAGTAACGCTGCCCGCCCAATACAAACTGGTGCCA
This sequence comes from Ceryle rudis, assembly GCA_033439905.1. NCBI lineage: Eukaryota > Metazoa > Chordata > Aves > Coraciiformes > Cerylidae > Ceryle > Ceryle rudis. Next base: position 24,915 of record JAAGNO010004224.1, on the reverse strand, counting down.
CAGACATGGCAAGGAAGCACGAGCTACACAGGGCGATGAGCTCGGTGATGGGCAGCTAACAGACAGGCAGATTGCCAGTAATAAATACAGCCTTACAAAGGCAGGAAGATGTGGTATTCTGGAAACCATTACTGCCTGTTTCCCCCCACAGACTGTAACACAACCACGCTCCACTGTACGGATTTCCTCACCCCAACGTACCTTCGTGGCAAGGGAACGTTACTCTCAAGGGCCCAAAATTCCAGCTCCTGTTCAATAGGTACCTCAAGCAGCGACAGACAGAACAACAACACTTCACTGCAGTTTGTTTCCACCTTATTAGCCCATTTTTATACAAAATGACATGAATTTTTTTTTTATAGAATGGCAAATTAATGATTTTGCAGTATGGAATTTCCCATTTCTTTGTGAATTCAAGCATCAAAGAGCGCGGCTGTCAGGAAGTTAAGTCCTGTTTACTGAGGAATAGTGAAGGCGAAATGAAATATTTTATCAATATTCTAATTTAAATTACCCACTCAGAATCTGGGAAATGAAGAGGAATACACCTCCACAAACAGAGTCAAAAGGAGCTGGTGCATCAGTAAATATATTACAGTCACCACACCGCCCCCAACTAAAATATTCCACGTTTTCATTCACTATTGATGACAATGCACAAGCACATTAGAAAAACTATGAGAAGGAAAAGACTAGAATCGGTACCTCCCCACTCTGCCACTGCTTTAAAGACCTACTTTGGTTATTTCTCGACTCTACCTGTGCCACAAACCACAAAGAAGCTCACAGATCCAAACTGGGGAGCTAGTGTCTGCGTATACATAGTCATCTAGCTAGGTTAACAGGTTTCAAGTTTGCAATGAAATCAGGGTAAATACCAGAGGCACAGATACCTGTGCTCTTCCCTAGTAATTACAATTGATCATCAACGCATAATGTTACAAAGGGAATAATTCTAATTAAGAAAATTATCCGCTTCAACATTAGGAGAAACAACCGAGGACTGTACTGTCAGGGGCTGAACCAAGCACGAGAGAATATTGTTACTTGGGAATCTCCAACTCCAAATCCTGCAGCCTACCCACCAGGCACCCAGCTTCCCAGAGTGCCACAAACTTCGTGAGTGACATCCACAGAATTACGGAGAAGATGCCAAGCAACCGCCGTCACCTCCCCACTGCATCAAACCGGTGCCAACTAATCACACGCGAGACGTGGGCTACTTCGGTTGGGTTGCAGGGGGTGAGATGACATTGAAACCTCTTCAACCAGCCATACCATCCTTCTAGAGACCAAAAACTCTAGAGGCTACAATTACCTTTGAATACAGACCCAAAACAAGCCAATCTGAGCTTTCTCACTCCTAGGAGACCATGATCAACATTAATTTGTAATGCACCAAGCCAAAGACTCCTCCAACCCCTCACTCTTCCAGCGTTACTCAACCACAGCCTCGATGGAGGTACAATAAACCTGCTTTTAAGCAAATCCCTGCTTCATCTGAAAGGAAGACTCCTGCTTTCTGGGAGTGACCATCATCCACTGAAGATGAATAAAAAAAACCCCAATACTAACCTTAATCTGAGTATCAAAGTTAGGTTTATAAGCAGCAGTGCAACACATTAATTTAAGACTCGAGATTTTTTTGACTCAGCAGCTCATATTAAAGGAGAGGATTCGTACAGGGTGATGAAAGGCAAAGTCTGGACCCAGCAGAGTGCTGCAATAAAAAGATTACAACATCACCATCTCAGACTTTTGAGAACAGACCTTCTAGATCCCAGCCCAACCCCCTTCAGAAAACGGAAGGCTCTGGTATTGCAGTGCAGACATTTTACACCATAATACTGAAAATTAAGACACCTCTGCAGAGGGTTTTCTTGAAAAGCAGTGCCTTTAGGCTGGATGAGCTCCTCCTTCAAGCAGCTAGTCCACCTCACTAGGTGCACTCTGTACAGTGTCAGGAGGAGCGGAAGATCTGCTATCTAAAGCTGCTCACTTCGTTACACAAGCTTCACAAGTGCCACAGCTATATTACTGCAGTTAAAAAAAACCTGAATTTATTTTTTTTAACAAAAGTTTTAACTGGAACCCAAGTTCCAGTTGGAAAAAAATAACCACTGCTGTTCACAATACTAATTTAAACACTTAGCTCCAGGACCTCTATACAGCCAGATTATAAAAGACCTGAACTAAGTGCAAAGGAAATTGTCAGCTTTTCTTAAAAATATGGTTGTGATCGACTCTGACTGGTTATGGAGCATCCGTTACCTACACCTCAGCTATACTCCACGATCCCCTTCTTTTAGCCGACACGTATGGGGTGGAACAACACAAAACAAAGTTCCTCTCTTGATCTGTGAACTCTGCCCAGAAGTGCAAGCTGACGGTACAGGCGCCAGGCTGACACAGGCTGCTAGCACAGCCACGTGACCTAAGAGAGCTGTCCTCATGGTCACCCCAGCTGGATTGTGCCCCCTAATTCCTGTGCTAAAACCACCCAACGGTTAGGAAGTACCAACACATCTTGAAGAGTCCACCACGCGTGCTGGAAGCCACACGAAGTGGCATGTCTGGAAGAGTTTGCTGAAGGGAGACTTGCCACCCAACACAAATGGCAGCAAGGAGCGTATTTAGCAGGAGGTCAGCAGTCTAGCTGAGGACTGCCCGTTTCCTTCAAACTTCAGATGGGAAACGGGAACAGAAACTCTTTCGACAACAGTTGGAAAGACCACTTCTATTTCGCCAAATCAACACAGGCTACTGTAGGGTGGACAAGGCTACACAGAAGCCTGAGAAGGTAGGGTAAAGTACATGAGATTGAAGTAGAACACCCTCCCTAGCTAACCCACAATACCTAGCGACCACTGGAAAGCACAACCCCTTATGCCAAGAGCATAAAAACCCTTCCAGAATCAACGGGCAACAACGGCAGCAGTGATCCCATCACCTTTTAACTCTAACTCCAGGACGATTTACAAAGGCACCGCTCACTCCTTGGCTCTTTCAAATGCAAATTGTCAAGGTGGAAAAAAAAAAAAACCAAAAAACCCCAAAACAAACATTTCAAGAGCTCTGGAACTCTGTCATTGTAGAAATTCCTATCTGGCCAAAAGACCAGACTGCATGTGCCTGCAACACAACACAACACACCACCACAGGAATTCTTTCCCTCCAGACCAAAAGGACCAACATTTGAGGCTCAGTATTAACCAGCCTTTGGAGGACAGGCTGCTTAATTGTCAACACTTTAACCAAGCACAAAAAGATTACGAAGAAAGGATCCCTTAAGGCACTTATTTTTTGTTCTATTCAGCAAGAATTTGCTAGACTCTCTTAATAGGTTAAAAGATAACCCATAATTAGGGGAGCTAAGGAACCTAGAGCAACCAGATGCAGAATGCTAAATAATTTGTGCACCTTTCCCTGAGCAAAGGGTATTTCCAAAATACTGCGTTGAAATCATCAAAAGAGGAAGAAGGGTGTATCACAGCTTCATCTAACAAAGGAAAACCCTCTGCGTTTTTAAGCCTGAGGTGAATGGAACAAGAAGACCTCCTAGGTTTAGGAATCCCTTGGCTGGCAATACTAGAATGAGCAAAGCTATTTTACGGCAAGAACAGATGACCTCTTACGAGGAAGGACATCAAGGCTCTGGAGATCCTTTACTAGACCTGTTCTTTGCTATACTTCTCAGTGAAGACTAATTTCTGGACATGCCTGGGGGGAGTGGGGAGAAACTCTGCAAACTGGAAGTTTATCCAGAACACGTGGTCCTCAGAAGTGTGCAGCTTCTTCCCCATTGACAAGACCACTACGAGCCACCTTTTAACGCCCAGAGACACGTTGCCATCTCAAGATCTGAAGACTGCCAGGTCTTTACACTCTTGCATGGGGAGTATAACCACAGCTGCACGAGGGTTATTAGATGGTGCCACGTCATGTGGCAAAGAGCAGCAGCGCGTCATCAAAGCTTGCAACAGCAGAACGTCAGGGATGCTTAGACAACTGCTGCAAGATGCTTGGCTCGCTTCCTTCCGCTCCTCCGAAGCCATGTCTGGCAACAAGCAGGCAAAACCTGGGCACTTTTGCCCCAGTTTCCTCCCACTGCACAAATAAAGGCAAGTTCCTTTAGTCTGAGTATGATTTTCTTGCCATTTGATTTGTGCTAGAACAGTTCTCCTGACACAAAGTGACACAAGAATCGGTCGTGTCAAAATAAACATTAAAAGAAACACTCCCCTGTAAAGCTTGTACAAAATAATTTTAGGTACAGTACCTGAAGAGATTTTCCTTAAAACAAAGTATTTATTTTTTTTTATGATGACTTTTTTTTACCCAGTAGGATACTTGGAGGCTTTAATACTGTTTCTATGAAGGAATTTAACACCTACATCTCTTGTGCTTGCCCTCCACCCTCTGCAGTTTTGGAGAACAAAAGCAGAAAAGAAATGTATTTTTCTTCCATTTGGCAAGTTTTCTGAATGTCAAGTGTACTCGCAGTTCTCTCCCACCTCCTTCCACACCCCTTTCTCGCCCTTCTTCACTCTTCCGATTTCTCCAAGGAATCCTACTGCAGGGTCAGTAACAAGGCACTGGGCTTGCCTCTTAAACTCAGATTAAGACTTTTGTAAACACACCCTTATTACTTAAGATGCCCATCAGAGTCACTATTTAAGTTCAGAAGATACAACAGAAAAAAGGTCTTTTAGAAAAAAAATGGTAAATTACGTATTTAAATTTTAATTCACTGGTGAAAACTTAAGTTAAATGATCACTCCACAGATGAAACTAAGTGGATGACCCCAGTGAAAGGAGAAGGGTATATACTAAAGGATAGAAGTTCCAATAAAGAATTCCAGGACTCCATCATAATTTCTGGTCTCACTCTCAGAGCTGTCACAGCTGCCATTAAAATGAAAAACCTGTTTTTCAGGAACAGCAATTGGAAGCAAGGACAGGAAAAATCATCTTAGAGCAACAACACTTCACACGCTCCCTGGCAGTTGACTGGGAAACCACCAGCCTGATTCACTGGAACTTCACTTGCTCTTTAACAAGGCTTAAGGTTCGTACGTAGCAGAAATCTTATTACCTTCTGTAAAGAACCAAACTGAGCTTGATGCTGGCAAGTCACAGGTTTCCCTGGTCACCAGTTTGACCTCAACCGACTGGAGCACAAACAAGGAGACTCTGCAGCCACAACCTGCTTGCTGCTGACTCCCGCGGCACACTCACCAGGGTGCACCACCCTCGTGGCTGCTCTGGAGGGTTAAGAGTCTTCCATAACAGCAATGGTCAGAAAACGGGAGTCATTTTTTTCAGCCTCCCACAAGCTAAGTTTACTGTCACCCTATTCCTAGTTTAGAGATTAGTGCCTCGAAATAATTGATCAATAATAATGTATGACCTAATCTGCACAATCACATCTGTTGAGCCCTAAATCCCATGTTTACTGTGAAGATTATCACCCAGCAAGCTGCTGTGATCTCTGCTCTTTAGTTATAGCAGCCAACGGCTTGAAAAAGATCCGTAAATACTAACTGGGTAAGCTTCCAGCATGCTCCGATAACCACCCAGTGAAAGCAGCGAGCTGCTGTTTTACAGCAACATCCCAGATACAAAAGCTTTGTTGACAATTACATCGTCAGGTCAGAAATGCCCAGAACCACCGACTGCATCTTCTCCCGCCTGCTTCTTGGAACAACACATAAATAAAAAGAACAGGAAGGATGTGGATCCCTTTTGGGACATCCTGACAGCTCCCCAAAAGTTTGTTGCTAGAAAGAAAGGAGCTGCACACGAAGGCAACCCAAGGCAGATACACCATGGTGTTGCCGTAGCCCAAGTCAAAGCAGAGGCCACCAGAAAGACCAGCCCAAGAGAACAAGTCCCCCAGGGTCCACCAAAGCCCTCTGCCAAAGGGAGCCGTGGTGTGGGAGCTCTTCCTGGGGGCTGCTGTTGAGCTAGACCAAAACCACGAGGCTGTGAGGGTTTTTTTTGCACGCCACGTCTCACGGGCAACAGCACCAGCAATGAAATCCTTCTCCAGACACCACTGGCCCTTGCTGGACGTGAGGCTGCAACACCAAACCTCCCGGTTCCGAACCGAGGTGAAGGAAATCTAGCAAGCCTAGAAAGCTCTGCTGCAGAACCAGCAACACACACAGATCATGACCCTCTTTTATACGTATGAATCTTGTAGGGGAGGAAGAGAGTGCCTTAGAATATAATTTCCTTTCAAATCCTTATTATATAGAGATCTTCCAGGAAAGTTTACCTAAAGACCACACACAGAAGGTGTGAAGCAGACACCCACACACAGGCACACGCAGACACAGACCAGTCACAGAAAGTAAGCGACACTGACACACAAATTACAAAGCCAAAATGTTTTTCTCATCTCCCTACTTCCTTCAACTGAACCCAAACAAGCAGGAGCAAGATTAGGCAACAGCCTCTTGAGTTTTCTGTGTAACTACACACACGAGAGGTAGCACACGGTCATCACACCCGATTAGGATGTTCAGATTCAACATTTCCACCAAGTTTTAGATACAAGACATGCTCAAAGGCACAAGGACCAAGCAACTGCACTCACCAGTTTGTGACTATCATTCCTCAAGCTCCCCAAAGCTTAGACTTGGAGCTCTGTCTCAACTAGACCTACCTGCACCCTCTTTCCTTCTGGTAAGCTGGACCAGCACTGTGAAACAGAAGCACTGCACATTTCAAAAGACCAAGACAACGCTCAAAGAAACCCACTCACTCGTGTCCCACACCAGAACCACATTCCCACTCACCGCTTCGTTTTCATGAACTGGAAATAACACCCAGCAGACAAACAAGGATGGTGGAAGGGCTTTCCACCTCGGCATGTGTAACTTGGTGACTCACTCGGCACAAACCCTGAACTTTCTGCAAACAATGCCAATGTACATGAGCCATTGTCCACAGTGTTATGAGCAGGCTGTAATTTGATTGTCTCTTTAATACTTCCATGCTGTGCGTAGCAGACCGGGCACTACACAGAGGGATCTGCATTAGTCATGACCCAAGAGCAGCAGCTAGGAATTGAAAACAAAGCTTCAAACTCAGCTTGTTCTGGCTGGCTATTGAGCAGAGAGTGCAAAACAGGTAGGAAGAAGAGGTCAGGGCAGGTAATTTATAATAATCCTTCAATTCTGTATACAAAGCCCAAACGTGTCACTCGCCGTAGAGACGACCTCTGTAGACTTCTGCTCTTACAAGCCCAGAGAGGCAAGACACCCCACAGCAGGGTATCGGCACAGACAGAGCTGGCTGAGATTCACACCAGCAGGGACCAGTTGTTTGGTTTAGAGAAGCAGGTCCAAGTGGCCACCACAAATCAAAATCCCCCGGCTCTGTCCACGCTGGGGACAGCAGCAGCAACCCCATCCCAGCAACTCTTCACAAAGAGATGCTTTAGAAACCAGCGTGACCACAACCACTTCTAACCCATCACACCAAGCCAATCACTGGGATGCTTTCAGGAGTAACGCCGGTTACTTCACCATAACAATATAAGCACCAAATACTTATTTAACTGATGAAAAAGCCTTGACCAGAGCCCAGCTGCCAGGGAGATCAGAAACCACCGTCACAGGCATTAGATGGAAGAACTGTACACGTGTTCCCAGGTTATTAGCACTGCATTAGGTGACGAACAACAAATGTTCAGTTTCATTTACTTTTCCGAGTTATCACGAGTTTACTTTTTGGCATTTCACCCAACCTGAAAGGTGAGAAAGGAAACGGGTTTGGTTTTGACTTTTTCCTTTCAGCTTTTGTTCTCAATGCTCTTGCAAAAATAATTAATCAGAAGGATTCATACGCATACTTCATGGCACCTTAAAGGCCACAACATTGCCCAGTTTATTTTACTTCCACTCCTGCACAGATTTCCCTTGCCAGGGCAGTTTTCAACATCCTTACCCACAAACTGGGTTAATCTGGACACAAACTCGAAACACAAAAAGGGAAAATACACCTCACCTGCCCAGCAACGTTCCTGCTGTTTTCTCTGCTTGTTTAATATTGATTTTTCTTTTAAACAGAGAAACTTTGATTCTAAATTTAAATTGAATTTGTCAATGACACTTCAGTAAAACCAATATATGTACTGGAAGCTCAAACAGTGTCCTGAAACCCGATTTGTTTGGTTGCAACCATGAATCTATATTTGACTGAAGTCAACAGGCCTTAACTGTTAAGAAAGCTGGAAAAACTATTTATTCCCTTAAATCACTAGCGAGGTTTCCTTGCAGGTATTCCAGCCAGACAACAGCTGCAGAACAGCCAAACCAGAAGCCCTCCTCTGTGAATGTGGTACCTTGTCCAAGGCTCAACATAATGATTTTTGTGTCTGAGACATAAATAATCAAAAGGCTAATATGAGCAGCACGTTCAGTCTTGCTGCTCAAAGCACGATAAAAACAAGCTCGAAAAACTAGTCAAAACCAAATAAAATTAAAAAAATCCCTCCTGAGACAGACATTGAAGCTCTTATAGCCGAATATTTACATATATTAACATTTGGTTAAAAACTGGTAAATGCTCCAATGTTGTATTTTGGTTCATTTGAAACAACAGATGGATTTTATTTTTCAAGTGCAACTCGTTTAGGGCTGATTTCAGCTTCAGAAAGTGAGTCCCCTTCTTTTTAAGCAAGACTTTGTGAATTCAGTGTCAAGTCCCACAATCGGACACAGATTATTAATGCAAAGGGAGGATAATTTTAATTAACCAGAAGAGAGATTTGAGCCTGCCCAGTCTCGGGGAGGGGGACACCACTGACTACCAGCAAACACATATCCAGTGGGATCTCCGAGTTGGGGGAATAAGAGACTGAGATGTGTCTACTGAAAACCACCATTCTCAACCATCTTGGGAAACAAGATCCAAACATGGTTTATGAAAATGAATTATCGAGAAGCATTTTAGTGCTGTAGTACCAGAGTTTGATTTTTGTATTACAGGAAAGCCACAGGTTTAACTGAGATGAAGGCTCACGATACTACGTTAGATTAAGAAACAGAATAATAGGAGTCAACTTGCCCACCTAAAACACTCTGACAAGACAAAATATGAACACTAAAAACTTCCTAACTCCTCAAGCTGGCAGGTGTAGGCCTCTGGAGGTCATCTGGTCCAACCCCCCTGCTGAGAACAGGGACAGCCTCAACTAGAGCAGGGTGCTCAGAGCCTTGTCAAGCCCCACCTTGAGTGTCTCCAGGGATGGGGCCTCCACCACCTCCCTGGGCACCCTGTTCCAGGGCTCCACCACCCTCATGGTAAAGAACTTCTTCCTTACATCCAACCTAAATCCACTCTTTTCTAATGTAAACCATTGCCCCTCGTCCTTTCACTCCAGGCCTTTGC
>JAAGNO010004224.1:1894-15413 GCA_033439905.1 Ceryle rudis | reverse complement strand
TCCAGCCCCCTGAGCATCCTTGTGGCCTCCTCTGGACCCTCTCCATCGGGTCCATGTCCTTCCTGTGCTGAGGGCTCCAGAGCTGGACGCAGCACTCCAGGTGAGGTCTGAGCAGAGCAGAGTAGAGCGGTAGAATCCCCTCTCTCCATCTGCTGCCCACACTGCTTTTGCTGCAGCCCAGGATGCCACTGGCCTTCTGGGCTGTGAGCACACCCTGGCTGCTCATGTCCAGCTTCTCCTCTCCCAGCACCCGCAGGTCCTTTTCTGCAGGGCTGTTCTCTGTCACCTCCTCCCCCAGCCTGGACTGAGAGTGGGGATTGTTCCAGCCCAGGGGCAGGACCCTGCACTTGCTCTTGTCGAGCCTCACAAGGTTCACCTGGGCCCACCTCTCCAGCTTGACCAGGTTAAAAAAAAAAAATAAATGTGGCTTACCTTCCTCTGAAAGTTATGTGGCAAGGAACCACAGGAGGAGGAAAGAAGGTTTATTATTGTTTCATTAAAACTAAGAAGGAGTTCCAGGACCTGCTCCACTAACAAACTATATTATGCTCCCAAACAAACTCAAGCTGTCAGCCAGGGCTATGATTTCCACCGTGTCACTCCTCAGGTACTACTGTTCTGAACTTTTAATTTTACTATCAAAAGGCTTTACAACACATTTTATTTCAAGAAACTACTCTAATATTTAGAAAAACCTCACAATTCTAGGTCCTTTCTAATCTCCAAGACCCGACAGAATCCGGTGGCAGCGTGTAGACCGGAGTGCTAAAGCTGCAGTTACTCAACATTTTTGCTAATAAAACAACTGATTTTTCTGCAGTTGACTTTTCAGTCCTAGAAAATGAAAATAAAACCTCATCTCTTACCTTCATAGGACTGCTTATGAAATAGTCATAATTATATTCTAGGGGTTTATGTTCTTCTAACTGTAAATAATAATTGTCCTACGAGTACAGAAAGACAAATCTGCATAAGGTACACAACGACCCAGCCAGGAATTTATTAGTAGCAAATTGCAGGCACATCAGGACGTTGTTTACAGTCCCTCTGGTTATCACCCCGTGATAACCAACACGGCGACTTTAGTCTCTTCCAACTTCCAAGCGCAGTCACACGCAGCGACCGAACCGAGTCCGTGCAGTGGGAGGGCTGAAAGTCCTGTAGCACGGCTCGGTTCATCTCTGATACACACTCTGGGAGGTTCTCTGGCAAAAATACCAAAGCCCAGGGGCTACAGAATAACCTTTGAGCATTTTAAACCGGGTAACTGCTGGTTGTCTTCAGTCTGAGCTCCACCAGTGTTACTCGCGTGCCAGAAGTCTTGGGAAGCATCAGGTATAAAACAATACATCACTAACAGCAAAAAAAAAATGGGAATGAAAATGTAAGACAGAGGTTAGGTAGTAGAAAATTATGGCAGGAGTCAGGTTTCCATCACTCCTCCTTCCCTCTTCTGGAGGCCCACATACTAACAGTAAGGAATTTTTATTAAATACAAGCCAGCATCTGCACCTTCATTTAACAGCAATTTCTTTTTGGCTTTAAGACAATTGTAAGCATCTAGATTGTTGTAGGGATTCTACAATTCTGGTTATGTTAAAAGGCTCTCCAAAACCACCACCGTTGTGACATTAACGCTGCTAAAAGCTGACTGCAAACTACGGAAACAATAGATTCTAACAAAGGCTAATCCCCTGTTTCACCTACCGAGTTTACAGAAAATTATTAAAAGGATGAAAAAACCCACTTCAAAATACCAGTTATTTCTGGAAACAAGAAGCAGATGTTCTCCTCTGTTTGGCTCAGCTGTGCTACAGTACAAGAGTGCCTTTGTTATGCTGTCAGCAAGAATTTATTTTATTTATTACAGCCATTTTATAATGCCCATCAATGTACTATTTGGGCATGATTTAGACTCATGCAGATTTATTCCTCTATATATAAAGCCATCAAGACGCAGCACAAACACACCCCAAACAGCGGACCCTGCTATGACATAATTGTGCAAATTGGGGTGTTTTGGGTGGGTTATTTTTTTCCCCTTTTTCCACTGTATTAATAAAAAGGGAACAGGAAAAGAAGGAGGAGTTTGCATAACCAAATAAAGCTGAATTAGTGTTAAACGAGAATTACTGCAACAAGACAAAGTTAGGAAAATAAAAGGACTCGGAGTATAAACAAACTCTCATTTCTTCAAGTCCAGTAAAGGCAAAGCTTTCCAAACTTGAGAAGGGAAATGGTGTCTTCAAAGTCATGAAGAACTTAAAGGCGACTGTGCTGGGAAGAGGATCCATTAAAAATGGGAGAGAGCACGCTCATGGGAGGGGAAAGAAAAAAAAAAGAAGAAGGAAAAAGAGAAAAAGGAGCATAATCATTTTTGCCCTATCAGCCACTGAGGCGTTATCTGTGGTAGGCATTAAACCACTCCCCAAAAGACTAACATCACAGCCTTTGTATGGATCTGATAAGGAATTCTGGGCCTCAAAAAATGAAACCTTTAATGAGAGCGCGTACACGGTGGCCTCAACATTCATCCTTCCCTCCTACTGCTTTGAACAAACCATTTCCTTCTAGTAAAATATTCCCAACTTGCTAATTTATTATCCCCATCTGCCACCCAAGGAAGAGGCAGGATGATGGGCGAGGCAAAGCTCAAGAGCTGCACCGAGTACGTAAATCCCATACTCCTGACCCGCAAGAGCCAGCGGAACCGCGCATCTAGACCCTCACACGTTTAACACCACGCACACATCAGCATAACCCTGGAAGACAAACCCGGGTATTAAAAGATTAAACAAATGTACAAAAGCCTATAGTTTAAATACAGGCGTGATTTTTTTATTATTTTAAGGGATTTAAGTGTGATTACTGCAAAGGTTTCCTCTACCTGACTAGACAGCGAGCACAGAAGGGGTGATCTGTTCAGATGATCTGTTATCAAAGCTAACATCTCAAAGAAGCCTGGCAAATTCTGCACTTCAGGCTGAAGCTTAGAGTCAGACAGAGAGATTTATGTAGTGTCAGCACATGGTCACCAACGAGTCATAAGGTTTACTGAAGGGAGACTCGCATCCTAGAGCGGCAAATCCACCACAGATGTGGCTACCAGTCCACAAGCAAACAGTCTGCAAGGCTTCCCACAAGAAAGGCCAGCTCACATCACCTATCTGTCCAATTTTATGATGCACTGGGGCAGAGGGAAGGAAAGAAAATAAAGAAAAAATTCAAAATATTTCCCAGGCTTGGGCAGCACCAAAGAAAGCTTCTAAGTGGAGTTAACAGAGCAGCAATTAAGTAAAAATGTACACATCCTTAAATATTAGCTACGAGCTCCAGGAGCTGAGCAAAATAATTCCCTCCCCCCCCGCCAAATAAACTGAAGATTTTAAACCCATGAAGTATCTGAGCAGCAACAAGCAAAGAAAAAACAAACAAAACCAAAAAAAAAAGTCAAGTGTGTACATGTCTAATATGCATAACTTGTACACATTAACAACTAACAAACATTGGAATGTTACCACAACACTGAAAACTTGCCTTAACAGAGACTTTTCCAAACAAAAATATTTGTAGCATCAAGAATTAACATTTTTCCCTTGACCAAGCCATCAAGATTAACGCCTCAAAAGAAGTCCATTATAAAAAGATCACTGTCATCTCCCCGCTTCATTCCCTACATTCTCCTTACAAATTCAAGTGTTTTGTCAAGAAAAAGTCTTTAAAAAAAAATAAAATCCCATGGATAATTGTACCGCTTACATGAAATCTGACGCGTGGGTTATTTATCTGTGTTTCTCCAGAGAGCTCTCTACAGATGATAGTTATGAAGCACCAGACCACACTACTAATCAGCACAGCCCCAACCCTGTAATTTGTACTGCCCAGGTAAACTGCTCATATAAACTGAGGGCTCAGAAACAGACGGGGGGGGGCAGAGACTGAAAGAGACTGAAACTCTTGGGGTCAAGCAGCTTTGGCTTGTCATAAAAATACCAACGCGTTTTGGGGAATTTTGGGGGGGGTTTCCTGGATAAAAATGCAAGCAAAGTGCAGGAGCAGCTCCATGCAGCTGATTCCATGTGGGAGGAGCTGATGATACCTTACTGTAAGAGTAGGAGGGGAGAAATGAAGCCACACTCTTTGCCCGTGCACAAGTGGATAGTTCCAGACAGGAGTCACCAGCTCGTACACCCCGCGCAGGGCCACCCGAAACTGGGGTCTGACCCTAATGGCTACGCCAAGCAGGTTTGGACTTCCCTGACCTGAGCCTCGCAGCCTACAGAAGAAAGTTGACAAGTCAGGATGTTTATCACCATTTAAAATAATCATCATCATCATCATCATAATCCCATTGCAACTGTTTCCTTTGGTCCCCTTATCACACTACAACCATCTCTCATCACCTCTCCGAGCACGCACTTGGGAAATCCGGCGCGATGGGGAGGTTTGATTTTTCACTTGGTGTCTGAATGAGTAGTAGAGACCCAGAGAGGGGAGGACACCCCCCAAATGCACCATGCTACCCAAGCAGGGAGTGCTTTCCTTCAAATCAGGTTAGCCTCTAAATGTCTGTAAACAGAAGTAGCCCAAGAAAACAAAAGCTATTCGCCTGTAATTATCCAGTCAGCAACAGGCAACCAGAACAGAGGCCCCAATCCTGCCAAGTTTTAAGCACGTGTTTAACTTTAATCACAAGTAGCCTTGCTGTGCAGTCTCCAAATGCCTGCCAAAAAAAGGGCCAGATTAACAAGGGAATTAATACTTAATATATTTATTTTTTTTTGTAAATAATTTTAGAGGTGCTCTTAGGTAGATTAGCAAAGATTAAATATTCCCCCCCCCGCCCCCGTTGCCCCACACGCTCTGCTCCCGCCGCCTCGCGCCGCAGCGCCAGCCACGCCGGGACCTGTAGTCTTGCCGCCGCGCGCCCAGTCCTCCTCTGGCCCCGCCCCTCAGACCGCGCCGGGGCGGGGTCGGCTTTGACGGACGGGTTGCTGGGCCTATGGGAGGGGAAGGAGCCGGGTGCGGGGTGGGCCCTGGTACCGCCTCTTCTCGGCCCGAGCGGGCGCTGCGCGGAGACTGCGGTCGAGGTGGCGGCTGCGCGGCCCGGCACGGCCCCGGGCGCCCCGGCACTCAGGTCGGTGAGCGAGCGAGCGAGAGAGGCCGGCCTGGCTGTTGGGCCCGGCCCGGCGGGTTCGGCCCGCGGAGCCTTTGGTGGGGCGGCGGCGCTTTGTGGGGGCGGGGGCTTTGTCAGCGGCGGGGGGCGCTGAGGAGCCGGCGGGGCCGGGTGGCTTCTTCCCTCCTCCTCCCGCCGCAGGTCCCCAGCGCGTCCCTGGGCGGAAGATGCGAAGCGAGGCGGAGGGCCGGCTGTGAGCGGCGGCGGGGTCAGAGGCCCGGCGGTGTCCCTGGAGCGGGGCCGGAGCCCGCCCTCAGGCCGGCGGCCGGAGGATGCGGATCGGGCCTCCCCGCCGATGAGAGGGAGGATGGGAACCCAGGGCAGCCCGGTGAAGAGCTACGATTACCTCCTCAAGTTCCTGCTGGTGGGGGACAGCGACGTGGGGAAGGGGGAGATCCTGGAGAGCCTGCAGGACGGGGCCTCCGAGTCCCCCTACGCCTACAGCAACGGTAAGGGGGGCTGGGGGGGGGGGCAGGATCCGACCCACTCGCGGCCTCGCAGGGGCCTGTGCTGGGCCGCAGCTGCAGCACCGGCATCTGTGGCGGGCAGCAGCAGGGACCCGTGCGAGGGCTCTCTGCTGTGGGAGGGAGGCGTCGTTTTGCCTTTTTCTTTGTGTTTGTTTTTTATTCCCTGGAAGCGTGGCGCGGTTTATCGGGGTGTTGTGGCTGGCGGCAGAAAGGCCACGGCTGTTCCTTAAAATCATAAAGAACTGCAGGAGAATTTGGCCAGAGAGACGGCAGAGGGATCTGTCGGGGTCTGATGTAATCCCTGGATGCCCGAATCCCACAGCGCAGCTGGACCCTTCCCAAGCGGAGCTGAGCCTCGCACCCCGCTCAGAGCCCAGCTCGTTTTTCATGGCCGCCGAGGGGGTTAACGCCAGGACCGAGCTGTATCCAGAGGAAGCAGGGTCTGTAACAAAAGAACAGGAGCCTTCTTCCCAGGCCAGAGCTGCTCTCACTTGGTTGCTAGCTACTGCGAGCACAGCTTGGGCTGCCTCCTGCAAACATCAAGGTTTCTAATGGAGCCTATGACAGACCATTAACTACCGTGTCACAAGACCATAATTAAGAGCCAAGGAGCGGCGCTGTGCTGTTTCCTTCGTCTCCTCACTGCAGTTAAAGCATAACACGGCCTGGCAGGGTGCAGGTCCTCGGGTGGTTTTCAATCTGTCATCCTTCCCCCCAGCCTACATATAAAATAGTGTCCCCAAGGGCTCGGCAGAAGCGATCCAGTTCAGACCCCGCATCATAGCTGGAGCAGGTGGTGCTTAGATTTGCCTGTAAGCAGGAATCTGTGGACATCGGTTGCTTCTCGATGCTCTGCGTTGAAGCTGGCTGAATTTAGAACATAAAGGAGCGGCCTGGCTCGGCTCCTGGCTGTGTGCTCAGTCCTCAGAGCTCTTAATTCATGAGAGCTGATGCAAGTGTGCACCTGCTCTGCAGAGATTTACAGGGAGGTGGTGACTCAGAAGTCAGACTGCTTGTGAAATGAGAGCAGCAAATTTGGGAACTGAAAGGTTGTGGTATCATTCATCTCCTTGGGAGTCTGGCTGAGCTGGTGCGGTTTGCCTTCGAGGAGATGCTCGGTGCTTTTAAACTTCCCTGAAGAGAGTGAAGAACCTGCCTCATCTTGGAGCCGTAGAGCTGCTCCTTGGAGTTAGCATTTGCTAAACAGAAAGGGATGAAGCTTGTAACGGGGTTGTTGTTGTGAAGTGTTGAAGTTGGAATTGTCTTCTGATAGAAATGGTTGCAACCGCTGTTTTGAAGCGGGCGATGCCGGAATAGTAAGTACGATTGCGAAGTGAGCGTGCAGTGTGTTCTTTGATAGATACATAAAACCTACAGAATGATGACTTTGGCTTTCGCTAGAAAAGCTTTGTCTCTGTACCTGCTATTTTACAACAACAAAATACCAATATCTTTTGTTTCTGGAAAAAGAAACTTCAGTGAACTAATATTTGCAGCACCTTCTGTGAGCAATCAAACCCATTCCTAAATGGGGAATTAGGTCACATACTGTTTTTCCACAGCAATATATGCTCCTATAATCTCTGCTTCCGCAAAGCTACGCGCCTTTTTGCTAATCAGATGGCATAGCTTTGAAATATGAGTGAATTTGATCCTGATGATACTCCTTGGCAACCAAGCTGGCTGCATCTCTGGCGCCGTTGGGATGTGTGTACTGACAGGGCACACGTCTCCGCCGGCGTGATTTCACTCTGTCCGGACAGGGACTGTCCCCTGACCTGAAGGCATTTAGGTTTTGTGACCAGCCAGTGTCTGGCCTCCTTTCTGACACATGCCTGATGCTGTCCCAAAACTGCAAAGCTGGAATGTTATGTAGAGGCTCTTCTTCTAGAGCTTTTACTTGTAAGTGTGTTGTCCTCTTGCTTATCCCCTCCCAGACCCCACATCCCAATTTGAAATAAGTTTTGTATCATCTAATACATATCTGATCTGTCTAGAAAAGAGAACTTGCTGTTATGAGTGTGAAATGGGGTGTGCTTTAGGTTGATCTTGTGATCAGGGTGCATCATGTCAAGCTCAGATCCCTAGCCCCTGGTGGAGAGGGGTAAAACTGTTGTGCACTCTCTGTCTCATTAGTCTGCTGCTTTTATCGTGTTGATCAATTCCAGCTGTTTTGATGCAGGTTTTTGAAGTGCTGTGTGAAAGGGGTTATGCTTCCATCTCCAGGAAGGTGTACCTCAAAAAGTGATGCTCTGTAAATGAAGCTCTGCAGTTCTGCTGCTGCTCTTCCAATGTACACCTGGCCCCTAGAAAAGGGTTTGAGGGATTCCTCTCTTCTCTGTGGGCACCTGGGTGTTGGAACAGTGTGCAACCAAAAGCTGAGGCAGCCCTTTTTCTACCAGCATAGCTTTTGTGAGCTGTCAGCCTCATGCTTGCATGCCTCCAGAATCTGAAAGCCTTGGACGCAGTATGAGCTGGGTCTGTTGTAAAGCACTGTAGTTGCTTCTGTCCATCCTTGTTCATGATCGCTGAGCAGAAGCATCGCTTCTCAACACAGCCCTGTAGCTGGGCACCTCATACCAAATCTTAAATTAGACACCACAGTCTGTATTTTGTGTAGCAAGACCTTAACAGTGTCCTTTAAATCGCTGTTGGGAATGAGTCTGGTCTGTATGAGTAGAGGTGGTTGTGACTCCCCAGATGCCCTTGGCCTAGGAGGTGCGAGTGATGCCCCTGCCCATTGCTGCCCCTGATCTGCAAGGGCATCTGATGACAAACTTCTGGTGATGTAAAAACATCATTTTGAGGAGGAATTTGAGGTCCAATTGTCACTTGTGTTTCTTATTAGGTTCATGCTGAAGTTACTGAGTGTATTGGTCTCCAGGGACATCAGGCCAAGCGCTCCCTGTGTGGTGCAGGGATTTTGTTTATGTCCTGTGGCTGGATATTATCACCACCTGACCCAGGAGAGTTTCTAACTGAGATAGACTTACATTTTGCTTTTTTCCTTCCACAAAAGGCCCCAAATTAAGTCTTCTTACTAGTATTCTGGTGAAAATATGGGCTTTTAGGGAGAACAGTAATGTTCTTCTGGGCTTCTAGTGTTCTCCTCCCCAGCTTTTACTTCCTCACTCCCCAAATCTGCAGTGGTGGAGGCAGGGTGCCATTCTTGGAGCCCTACTGCTGCTCGACAGCTGGAGGACCACCCCCTGGAACCAAAAATCGTGCCTTTCCCTAGATCTCTCAGCACCTGCGCTTTCTCCCAAGGTACGGGGGGGCTGCTCTGGCCCCTGTGCTGTGAGCCACGGTGTTACGGCTGGCTCAGAAGACAATTGTGTGCCTTACTCACCGAAACAAGTCAACACCACAGATCGCTTCTCACTTTGGTGCTTAAATTGCTCACCTGGGGTCTGTCTTTATCCTTCCCCAAGTATCAAAGCAGGGCAGAAATATCTCTGGTCACAGGGTGGGTTTGGGCAACGTGATGCAGTGGAGCTATGTGTGAAAGTAGGGGTGGTGTATGTGACCTGCAGAGGATAGATGAGGCTGTTCCACCCCTGAAGGACCCATGGCTTTGTCACTACCGTGTCATACATCCACTCTTGAATATCTAGTTGTTAATGTGCTGGTGCTGAAATGGTCTTGCCCAGCTGGTTTGTTGGCTTGCTCAGGAAGCCAGCCCTGCTCGGGCCACATCCGCAGCGGGTGAGTCAGGGGAGGGCTCTGCATGGGAGCGCTCGCAGGCATGAGCACCATCACTGCTGTCTGAGACAGTGCCCCATGTGCACCAGAAGGAGGGCCGGGGCTGGTCTCCTCACACAGACGTGAGGGTGCCGTGCTCCATCCTCACGTGATGGAGGGCTTTTTTGCAGCAGCCTTCCCCCTCACCTGCTGCTGTTCCCATAGGAGAGGAGAAATGTGTGTGAGGGGAAGAGTAGAGCGTGTTTCTGAGCAGATGGCTTTGATTTGAAGCGGGAGGTATTTCCCCCCCCCATCCTCAGCTTGTTTTAAGAAAGTGATGAAAATGAAGCCTTATGTCCTCACTCTCTTTCAAAGAGCATGTTAAAGTTAAAATGAAAGCCATGCCTTGCTGCAGGGTTCATGCTGTGCCCAGTCCTGATGCCTTATCTCAACCCCATCCCTTAGGTGGAGCTTAGTGCCTTTATTTGAGCACCATCCTTAGGTGCTCTATTACCCTACTGCTATCCAAAGACCTGAGGAAACATTGGGAAAAAGGCAACCTAAGTGATTAGTTGCAGTCGCCACCGACAGGTTTTATGGTTCAGATGGGAAAAAAAAAAAAAAAAAAAAGGATCTTTCCCAAGAGGTTTTCCCCATAGCAGAAGTGCAAAAGGAATTTCGCTTTTGGACAGCGGCAGTGAGCCCACCACAGCTTGGGGTCTGTGCAGGGAGCAAGGTCTGGGGCAGTGGAGCTTCGTGCTCTTCCCTGTCAGGGAGATGCAGCATTAGTGAAGAGCCACTGAAGACACTTCTCAGCCCTCAGAGGCAGTTCAGGACTCTCCCAGCCCGTGCTGTTTGCCTGGAGACCTCAGCACTGCTGTCTTTGAGTGACCCACATCTTTGGATGCCTTTTCCCTCTGTATTTGTGCGACTATCTAAATGTGGTGGTCCCTGAGCTGTCCCTTTCAAGTCTTTCTTTACAGCAGTTACTCTCTGGGTGTTCTGTGACCCCTCAGTTGACAGTGTGCATCCAGAAACATTAGCTGTAAATCTGCTCTGCTTCCTAGCAGTCTTCTGGCCGACCAGGAGATCATCTGTACCCCAGTCAGGGTACGCAGGGGTGGAGAAGAGCAGGCGCCCTGTCTCATCTTCCCGTCTGCCACAGAGGGCGTGTGAGGGGATGCTTCTCAATGCTTCTGCTCCTTTCCTGTTCAGTTTCCAAGGCTGACCAGGGAGGTGGTCTCTTGCTTCTCACCTGCAGTCTCTGCGTTTCCTGTTGTGTTTGGCTGGAGGTTCTGTCACACTCATTCTCTCTTCCTAAGCCTTAATAAAGCATGTGGCTGAGCAGTTCTGCTTTAAACTGCAGCTGCTTCTGTAAGGACAGGACCTCTCTCAATACCTGATAGCATCTAACTTGATGAGCATGCAAGGAACAGTTGCTGGGTCTACCTGTGTGCAGTAAAACCTCAGGCAGAGACAGCACTGACACAGTGGCACTGTTGGGCATAGACGCGAGAGCTATAGATGCTGACCATGGGCTTGACGTGGCAGCTGGGTGCTCATCCCACCATTGCTGCTGTGTGTCAGGGCTCTCTTGGGCATCAGCAAGGAGGGAAACACGGATCCTGGGGCTGCTTTGCTGCTGCCTCCTCCTTACCTGGCCGTATGCTGCTGGTGTGTTCCTGCTGTCTGCTAGAGCAGCCTTGTCCCTGTCGGTGTAGACTCGAGCCTCCTGGCTGTGCTGGCCTGGCCTGTTTCCTGTGCTGCATGACAGTAGGAACCATTCTTTATTTTCTGGCATGACCGTATTAATTGGAATAATGGTTTATTTTGAGGTTTTACCACTCTGATGTGAGGGGGATTGAGACAAAACATTCAAAACGCAGCCTTGCCACCACGTCCCTGTAGTGGCTTCAGAACTGATCTGCAGGGAACGCTTTGGCTGGGCCACACCGGCTGAGCTGCTGGAAATCTCTTCAGATAGCTTGGAGAGTGGTTGTTGCAGCAATTCCCAGTGTCTGCCAGCTCTTGCCTCAGTGTCCTTCAGGGATGTTCACTTCCATGTCATCGGGGGTGCAAAACCGATCTCATCAGAGCAGGCTTTGGCTCGGAACAACTTCAGCATCTCTTATTTCTCCATTGTTTGCTACTTAGCCTGTGTGTGAAAAATATTTCCAAGCATACAGTGTTGAACCTCCATCTCTGCTTGATGTGGGACTAACTAGCTGTGGCTTAACCTTAAAAGAGAACATACCTCAAAACAAAGCAGATAAATCAAAAAAGTCTACCATCAAAATAAAACCCAACCCCCAGATTGAGTGCCTTGTGGGTTTTGATCTCTTTATCTTTCTCTCAAGTCAGGATTAAGGATGCACAGCACTGTGGGTTATGGGGCATGTGTTTGTGGTTTTGTTGTAGTATTACAAAGTTGGGGACTTACTCTGCAGAGTTCTGGATTGCACTGGGCGGTTCTCGCCACCTCTAATCCCCTCTATAAAAGCTGTGCTTTTACACGGCTGCGAATGTGTTTCTGAGCCACAAGTGCACAAAGGTGATGGGAACTGGGCAGCATAAATCTGAAATGGGTGGAATGTTCTGCTGGTAACTGAGATTAAAAGTTTCCTAAAAAAAAAAGCTAGTAGGTTTTGCTCTATCCGGCTGGCACTGTACCCTTCTCCTGGTGTGGGGTTTCTTTGGTTGTTTTGTATATAAGCTGCATAGGAAAGCCCATGGAGATGGGGCGGAGGAGGAGGAGACATTTTCCTTCAGCTTTTGTTTCCAGCTGTTCCCTGGCATGTTTTCCTCCAGCAGCCTCCCTCCCTTAGAACAGCAGAGCATCTTGCCCTCACACTTCAAAATACTTCTGCCTTGAGCTGAGGTTTTATAACCTTGCCTTTTAAAATCCCATCTTCTTTCTCGTTACCCCTCACCTTCCTCTGGCAGCCCAGGCTCAGTGGAAAGCAGTGCTACAGAAGCATTATGTCATACCGGTTTCTATTGCAGGCAAAGGAGAAGGAAGGAAGCTCCAATGTGAAAATCTTTGGCGCTGTTTTGCTGAACACTCTGCTGTGACTTGGGTCTCACCTGAACAATAATTTCCCTGGGGCATTAGAAGGTCGTGGCTCAGGGCTTGGCCCCCCCATCAGAGAGATCTGTTTCTGCAAAAGCTGTAGTAATAGTAAGGTTGCGACATCAGCTCAGAGATTGTTTGTTCTATAGAGCTTCTCTTTGCTGACAGCATTTTTATGTAGCCATAGCTTTTTAGAGTTTTCTTCCTCTTTTCTACCTCCTCCTTATCTCATTTCCATCACCCTATTGGGAGGAAAGTAGACAATAGTTATAGAATTTTAAAACTTTGACACCCATTCCTCCATAAATGTAACCCCTGAAGGTGCTGTACATCACTGGAATAATCTCCTTTTAAAGAAAACGCAGGAGGTTTTTAAACATTTCATTTTAGAGATGCCATTTTAGCTTATTTTCCAGCCCAGCTTCTGAGCTCCCTGGTCCATTTGAGAGTTTCATTGTACCACTTCATCATCTTGGCAAGTGATTGCCCTCTGCAACCACCCCCCTCCAGTCACAGACACAGAAATTGACCTGTCTTCTGTTGCCTTCCATACCAGTTTTAACAGCAGCATGCTGTGGTCCCTTTTGCCCATGGTTCTGGAGGCCAAGTGGGCAGGAGACCAAACTGGATGAAAAGAAAAAAACCAAAACAAGCAAACAGAATTCAAACAATTAAAAAAATAATAATAATTAAAAAATCAAACAAACACTGAACTCCTCACTATTTTGCCTCTCTTGTTTACTTAATCTTAAATCGTCTCTTGTCCCAAGAGCTTTGTCTTATTTTGTCAAACTGCAGAAGTAACTCGATGGTAAAATCTGTGCAGGAGACAGTGCATGTCTGTGCTGTGGGCACATGGCAGTGGAACTCTGCGGGGCTGGTCCTCCCTAACCTGAGAGCCATACCTGTGCCACTCACCCTGCTAGAAACCGTGTGTTTGCTGTCAAATGCCTCTCAAGGTTGAGACACACTTGTGTTCTTGGAGCCACAGCAATGATCAGAGGGTGGAACCCTCTGCTGGGAGGCCAGGCTGAGAGAGTTGGGGTTCTTCAGCCTGGAGAAGAGAAGGCTCTGGGAAGACCTTCTTGTGGCCTTTCAGGACTTCATGGGACCTGTCAGAAAGAT
>JAAGNO010004223.1:71567-103019 GCA_033439905.1 Ceryle rudis | reverse complement strand
TCTTTCTTTCTTTCTTTCTTTCTTTCTTTCTTTCTTTCTTTCTTTCTTTCTTTCTTTCTCTCTCTCTCTCTCTCTCTTTCTTTCTTTCTTTCTTTCTTTCTTTCTTTCTTTCTTATAATGGATAACTATGGGATTTCTGTGTTTGAGATGAATTCTCTGCTATCTGCGAGGACAGAACCACTGATCTACTGCTTTGCAAGGTTTGACCAATATAGGTATGGATATTTATAACAAAACATGAGTTACTTACTATATAGACTTCAGTTGAGAGGACTCCCATCCAGATGTCTCTTAATGGATGCATCTACATTACCCTTGCCTCCACGCACAGTCAATGTAGATTGACACAAATTTCTAGGTTCTACTCCATTCTCAGATAAATTACTAAAGTTAGATGAATCACACTTAAAAACAACTATTTTTTTTTAACTGAATAAAAAGAGAGCTCACATGTAAACAACCAGATATCTACATTTTAACAGAAAAATTCCACCTTTCTCTCAAGAGGAACATTTCTAATCATCTAAAGCTTGAAGATTTGGAAACATCTTTTCCTGGGGAAAGTAAGGGTTAAAGCCCAAATTATACTTAATAAGAGGACTGAAAACTCTATGAATAATATTATATCAAGTAGTTGTCATCCAGTAGAAGGCATGTAATCTCAATGGTCTTTCATAGACATATACATAAATCATCAGCAGCCAGACTGTATAAGAATAACTTAAATAAGAATTCTGTCATTGATTTATTTTTCCTTTATGCTTCTTTTGAACACTTTTAGCGTAGCTGAAAATTCCATCTCTTTTGGATCAGGTCTATTTAAAATGTGCTAACAATCGGTCACATTGCAGCTCTACATAATAGTTTGAGATAACAGTTTTTAATCTGAGAATTCTACTAGCAGTTCTGCTTGATACTCAGCTGTTCTGGGCTGGGAGTTATGAAACCATTTGCTTTCACTTCAGGTTTTTCCAGCTTGTATGCGTGTGCAGAATATGGAGTCCAAAAACAAACCAAAAAACTTCACAAAGAAGTTCAATCAAAAGCACAGTTCCACCAGGTTTCAAATCAAGATCATGGGAATCCAAGTGTTCTGTACAGCTTCCACAAACTATTAGACCTTTTGCAATGTTTTGTTTCAAAGATGCATCCGGAACAATTCCAAACCCCCCTCCCAGCAAAAACCTCCAGAAAAATGTCTATTTTTTATGTGACTTAGAAGTGGTAGCAGTTATGAAATACCTGGGGAAAGACAGGTGAACTGCAATAAGACCATGAAGTACAATTACATTAAAAAAACTTGAAGCTGGAATTGTATATTTTGAGGGTCGGAGAGGCATACTGATCATGACTGAAGTAATGTGAAAACCTCCTCTTCCCATTCGAGAATGAAGGCACATGGTCATTTGGACACTGAAAGGGGTAAGGTTAGCATTCATTCCAGAAATACCTCATTAGACACCAATGACAATGGGTTACATTCTACCTCCTTGTTCTCTTCATTTATTTTTCAGACATTGAGGAAACAGAAGGAGCACTTAAGTAGTTGAAAAAACAAAACTTGACAGATTTTTCAGACAGTAATCTTCTTCTTTTTCCTGTCAAACCTCTTCTGGTCTAGTCATATTATTGTTCTTATTGCTAGTACTAATAATAATAACAATAAAGAGAAAATAAAATCCCAAACTGCATACAATGCTGATGATGTAGTTCATGACCCATAAAATATAGAAGATGTATACACCAGGATATTTGTAAGTAGTTCCTCCATGGTGAAGTGCCACTAGATACAGTGAGTCAATTCTTAAGAGATGTGTAAACCAATACAAGTTTTAAGTTAAATGTTAGCTCTACGTACACGATACATGCTAGATGTGGAAAAGAGCAATGGAGTCTAAACTGATGTACCTCAAATGCAGGTTAGTGCTCAGCAACTAGGTCTGCACAGTTCTGGTGCTAGAGCTTACATCCTACTCTTGGATTTATGTGAAAACAAGACCTGACAGAATGAGTCATCCTTTGTGCTGAACTAAATCATGTGCACAGTAAATAACACTTGAGTGTAGTCAGTGTCTTGTTCAGGATCCAAGAATAAAGAGAAAATACTTTTGATGGAATTATTCCAGAAGAAAATTTGATCCACGCAGAATGAAAATATAAGATTTTTTAAAGAATAAATATTTTATTATTCTTTTCTATCAGAATGATTAGAAAAAGGACATTACAACAACTCAGAATAAAACTTGTGCTAACACTAGAATTTCTCCCACCCAGACACAGTTTTTATGAGCAGGAGCTGAAAACAGAAATGAATTGTGATGAGCTATTATAACAATATCTATTTCTATATGCTAGATATTCTTTAACACATGTGCACATACAGGTGTAAATAGACATGTACATGGGTGTGTGCATGTGTTTATGATTACAGATGAAGTAACTTTAAAAATGTCCAAAGTAATTTTTTTTTTTAATAGTAAAAAAAAAAAATAAATCACTAGCATTCTTAGTTCCAGCCTGAAGCACATTTTTACAGCTGAAAATAGGGGCTTATAATGAAAATGCTGACACAACCTTAACTATAGAGGTGCTAGCAGGCAATGTTATAATAAATAATGTGGGAAATATTTTACACTTCAAGGCAATTACATGTTCAGCCATCTTTAGGATTTCTGGGCCATGAAGGGTAGGGATTAGGTGTACTTGACAAGTGTAAAAGACCCATGACTCATGACTGCTAGAAGGCACAAATGAATTACAAAAGCTGAGAGAAAGCTTTGTAATCACATAGCATAGGTAAAATATTTTTTATTTGGGGGTAGATAAAGATCAGGTAAATGTAAAGGAACACACTCCAGATTCCATTTGGTTTGCTTTTTGAAGAAATGGTGAAAGTTGAGTTAAATCTTTTGTCCTAACTTGCCTGCCATCCATTTATGTATTTCTTTATGCCATACAAATATGACTTCAATATGCTTTGAAACATAAGTTTGTATTTGTAGAAGAAGAGGATTGGATAGGACCAGTGAGGTCATTGAATAGGCTTTTCACTGTTGTATAAACCTTTGAAGGAGATTTTAGGGGAGTTTAGGTTTACAAAGACCCTTAAGAACAGCTTCCTCAACCTTCACTCACCAGAAATACACCAGCACCCAAAATAGCCTTTTTGTTAAGTGGTGACTGAAGGTCTTGATTTTGGGTTGTGACTCATTGGTTCCCTCTTTCAGCTCTTGGATTCTTGATTAATTACCTTGGATTTGTGACTATCTCTTACATGGTTTGAGATTTGTTTTACCACCCATGCACAGTGCCTAGCAGAAATGGGTTCTGCAGAAAGACCAGCCCTTAAAAGCATGGATCCACTTGCACTGACATTATATGCAAGTAGAAGGTGATGTTCCAGGTTTGAAAAATAACTGAAGTGGAAAGCACTGCATTGTCTCCAGTCCTGAACTTTGAATAAATTGCTGAAGAGAGTTTTAACAGGCATGTAGACTAGAAATAATGGAACAGCTAATTTTCGACACCTTAAAGGTGAACGTTCAAGTCAGAGTTAGACATAATCACTTTCTGATCCCTGAGGAGAAATACACACCTTAAAGAGAAAATACTTTTGACCATAGATGTTCTTTTCCAGTGAGACAAAATACCTTGTGGAGGTGCCTGATTGTTTATTAGAAAGGAAGGTGGTGGTCACACTTTGAATCTGTAGATGCCTAAAGTACAACAGGTGAACCACTCGCCTGGACTCTCAGTTTGTCTGTGCTATGCTCTAGTTGGTCAACTGGAACTAGGTGTTACAGTTATTTTCATGCCATCTGTCAAACAAACTCAGTCTTTGCAGACTAAATCTCAATGCAAACAGTACTTACCTGTGTAGTAATGAAGCTGGTACTCTCCATATAGGGGCCAGAGGAAGGAGGAATTGTCCTTTTCTAACATTTGCAGCAGGTCCCTCCAGAACGTCTTTCTAGAGAGAGGGATGAAGGAGATAACATGGTTATTTCTCATGTCCAACCTCTCTCAGGTGTTTTAAAATGCTTATTATTATGGTGTCCAAGAACATGTACTGTTGTATGAGGCATATCTTTTCCGAGCTGCTCTCTTTCAGAAACAGACACAGTAATTTCTCATCCTGAGCAATACCCAAAACAAAACACCAGCCTCCTACCCATTTGGTCTTAAGATGTTAACAAATTTTTAAAACTTATCTAAATCTTAGGCCAAGAGTTCCTAAGATTGTGCATGCATTCAACTGGATCTTTCTTTCCCATATATAACACAGTGAGTCTGACAGAATATTAACTTCTATTATTATTTCTTTTTTAATTTTAATTTACCTTCTTTTCTTATCTGTTTCCACCATCTTATTTCTTATTTTCATCAGTCTTGGCTATAAGAAATGTGGTAGATAATGAGGAACAAATATGAAGCAAGGGAGAAAAGAGACTTCTAATAAATTAAGCTTGGTTGTCTTTCTCACAGAAAAGACATGAGAAATTTCACAGCCTGTTGTTTAGGGAACTCCCACAATGAAGAAGGCAATGAAGGACAACTGGAGGTTTGACAACAGTAAAATAGATCTTGGTATCCAAAAGTCAATGAAAACTGTGTCATTGAATATAATATGACCAGAATTTTACTCAAATGTTTTATTCTTTCCAATTTCTATGTTATTTGGGGAATCCTTCTGCTATTAATTTTTTTTTTTTTAGTTTTACTCCTTTCAAGCTTCAAATGATTTAACATTCCTTCACTCTCAGAATAGAACATCTACAGTGAAAAAGGATAAATATTCAACTTCCATACCAGAAGTCAGTATGAGTACTGAGATAGACACATACATTTCAGTATATATAAGGGTTAGGTAATAGCACGATAGCTTAAGACACTTAAAATAATGTGAGACCAATTTATTACCATTAGAAATAAAGCCTTTGGAAAAGACCCTAAGCATTATGTTAGCATTGATATGTCAATCCTTTATTTGAAGGATGGCAAGTCTGAATCCCAGCACAGCCTTAATTAACAGAAAATAATTAGCATCATTTTCCCAGCTGTGAATTTGAGATTTTTTTTTCCAACAGAATCCATTGATTGATAATTAAGGAGGAGTTAGTTGTAATAAAAATCCCAGTATTGCAATTTCTAATTGGCCTTTAAGGACATTTTACAGTTACAGTTACTTTGTTCCAGGCATTTTCTGGCTTTTTTTTTTTTTTTTTTACCAGCTTTAATAAGGAATCCTTTCAGTGAGGTAAAAAAGATGCAGATGAATGGAAAAAGCCACTGAAATGTTACATCTATGAATTTAAAACTTCACATGTAATACAGTCCATTTGATTTGTTTGGGTAATAATTTGTGCTAAGTGAATGTAAAAAGCTTTGAAGTTTGCTTTGAATAACCTAAGATTTATCCAAGCACTTGAGTCTTCGATTAAACTACATTATCACAGAGATTTATGTAAATGCTTAACTTGATGAACAGTAAATGCTCCTGTTGGTTTCAGTGGGATGGAGCATCATATGTATAGTTAAGTAGATATATGTATATCCGTCAAGGAATGCTGCCCTAGGCTGAAAATCTTATAGGAATGGATTCAGTTCAGGACATGTCTGCTTGTTTCATATTTCCAGCCAGTCCTCAAATACTGCTAGTTTAGTGTCCCCCAAGGCACCAAAATTTTCTTTTAGTAATCTTACAAGTAAAATTGATTTAAAAGCATACATTTAGTGATTTTGTGATATGTGTACATTGACATAATTTTAAATTCTTTCCTGAGATATCTGATAATCTGAAATGTTGGATGAAAACAATGTGAAGCCTTTTAATGTTTTCTCCATTTCTTTCCTTTCCCTCATTTCCGTTCATTCTCCCACTTGTAAAGAAATCTGAATCAACTAATGAAAAAGAAAAGAAAAAAAAAAAAGAGGAAAAAAGAGATAATATTATATACATAAATACAGAACAATCAGAAAAAAAAATGCATAAATTTCTGATGATATTCTAGGAAAAATATTTGTGAATAAGAAGGTCAAAGATTTTTATACACCAGCACATCAGTAAGTTCAGCTGAACATTCAAACTCTTCCTAAAAAGAAACTGTCTTCTGTGACAACAAAGTGGAGATGAAAACAGGTCCCTAATATTGTGAAACTACATATGAATAATCAGACCTGGACCTGCATTGGTGTCATTTGTGGTCACTACACAATGATTTAAGCTTGCCCAGGCTCAGAGAAATAATTAATGGTTTGTTAAATTTTGATATTATCATTGGCAAAAAAAGCCATGTGATAATGACTTCTGCTGTTGTTTCCACTGATTATTGCCTCTTTCTAAACCTGTTCACATGTAATTTTTGGTACATGCTTGCCAGTGAAGAAATAGTTTTGTGATCAAAGTGCCCTGACTATCTTTAGAGGAACAGATCAGTTCTTCATCTTGGGAATGCTATAAGGTTGCATCTCTGACTCTCTGAGGAGGATGTCAGATCACTTAGCCATGACTGCTTTACACCTTGGCTGGACTTAAGTTTCTTTGTCTCTTTGGAAATCATCCAGAGGAGCTATATGCTGCTTACAAATTTATTCAAAGTGCCTCCACCGCATGTTGTTTACATGGGCTGAAATGTCCTCTCTCATTTCAATCACACTGAGGTCACTGGGCTGATTTTCAGTGCAAAACAACCTGGAGAGTTTGACATTGTTACTACTCGTGTTCAAGACAACTTGTCTTTTCCTACCTCATTGTACTTAGGCAACACTTCAGCTGCCAGGAGCACAAGAGCTACTGAAAATCCATGGGCCACCTTAGCCAGTACTCAAGCTGCTATACTTCCTGACATCAGATGATTCAAAATGACAATATATATGGATGTGAAAACCACAGTGTATGTTTACAGAGCATTTGCACATATATAGTAGGGACTTTTATCCCCAGCATTTTCATTATTCCCTAAAGCTGGGAGGATCTTACCACTTATGTGGTTTCGTTTCAGGTCCAAGACAGTCTTATTGATGTGAAATATACTTGGCTGCCTCAACAAGGAGACTGATGGAAACAGCAAAACCCAACACTCCACATTCTATTTTGGCCAGTCCTGGAAAGTCTGTTCTGTCTGCTGCCATCACAGAAGGAGGGATGAGGGAGAAGGAGGCTGCAGCTACTGCTTACAGAGAGGGCTCACACTGAAGCAGCCACCACCTTCCTTCTCCCATCTCCCTGGAGGCAACAGGGGCATCAGCTGAAGGCATATGTACATTTGCATTCATATGCATGCATTGTCTGGGCACACAGCTGGGATAACTCAGTGTATCGCTATGGATGGTAATAGACCGTGGCTGTCTTTTGCTGCTAAAGAGATGGATCTGTAAGTATCACATGGGGATTCTTGTGGATATTTTAGGAGACTAGTCATCTCAGTTGACCTCAGCCTTCTAAAAGAGAGCTGTCAGGTCTAAGTAAGCTTTGACTCCCCAAGTCAAGAAGGGACCTGAGCATGCCAAAGAAGCATTTTAAAGCTATTATAACAGAAAATCAATATTGAATGCCTTAACTAATTAGATGACAATTTAAAAAACTTTATTGCAATTTTCTTAAGCTAATTCTCCCCCCGCCCCCCTTGGAAAATTATGTGGAAATAATCTCAATTCTGTCTCAGAATTATATTCTTCAGTGGATTTAACATTCTATTAGAGAATTTCCTATTTCCTCAAAACATTTATCCTTTCTCTAATCTTAACCAAAACACCATTAGTACCCCATCAAACTCTTCATCAAATTCTTCAGATTTTAAATCCTGCAGTGGGGGAAACTTAGACATGCCTGGTAACAACTCTAAGAATCATTTTTATGAGCCCATCAGTGATTTCTGTCTAATGCAGAAAGACTTCCTTCTTAAAATGCATAGTTTCAGAGAAATCAGTATAGGTGGAAAGTTCATCGTATTGCTTAGATCATTCCCTTGCCCCAAAACAGGATCAGCTACAGTTAAATGATTCCTGTTAGGTGCTCATCTAACTTGCTCTTAAAAACTTGTTAAGCTTCAACAGTCCTTCCTGGCAAGCTGTTTCAGGTCCTATTGATGCTGCAGTTTGCACATTTACTTGAGACCTCTCCTGAATCGACCTAACTGCGTTTTAAGTCTCTTGGTTTTCCACTTCCCAGAAAATACAGAGAACAGTTCATTTCCCTCCTTTGCAGCAATCTTTTTACATCTTCAAAGACAGTTGCCATGCTTCTGCATAATGTTTTAGCCCATTTTAGACTAAATAAATCCAATGAAAATCTTCTCATTAAAGAGCAACACTACCTACACTGGAGAGATTGATAAGGAATGAACAAGCAGAAGTGTGTACAGGGTGCTGCATACCAAAAAAGAAGAGCCATTTAGGACCCAAACCACATACTAGCTGGGGTGACCTTATTGATTTTGAAAAGACAGCAACAGCTTTTACAGGCAGCTGCTCAGAAAAAGGAGTAAAATCTTGGATACTTTCGTTATAGTGTTTGGAAAATGTCCATATCAATATGTTGCATTTTCACATATTGTACATTCCAGTAGATTTCACATTGAGGGGAGTGTTTAGGGGGGAGAAACTATAAATAACTACTACAGAGAAGTTGATATATTTGTATGAGGTATAATTAAAATTTGGAGGCTTTAATCTAAAATGTCATTTCACAAAATGTGGGTTAAGATTTATTAGTATAGGTGCCAAAAACCAAGCCCTGATGTTAATATTTAGACAACAAATATGAGGCCTGACTTTTGAAAGTGGCAATTTTTTGACAGTTCCATTTAAATGAGGTGAGAATCATTTCTAAAAGCATTCTAGGGAACCCAAATATGGTCTGAAATGTAGATTGTACTTTTAAAAATCCCAGCTTAGAGCATTACTACATCCTAGATGGAAATATGTGACCCTTGCCAGCATCATCCTTCCAAGGGTTTTAAGTAATTTAAGCTTTTTTTTAATTTTTTTTTCTTACTTAAACTGCACTGAATAAACTGAATTTCAGTAGGTGTATTCATAAATTTCTTCCTGGACCAAAGTCACATATGTGAGCAGCGGGCTAGATGTCAGGGTATTAGATCAGAGCTGTTTCACCTGACTGTAACAATGCAGCATGTACCATTCATACAGCAGTCACATCTGCTTCTGAGAAACTTCAGGAATCTGAAAATAAGGAGCTTCAGCTTTGTAGGATGGGAAGTAATGAATATTACCTGAGCTCATTGCTTTGCTGAAACCCAGAATAAGTTCAAATCACAACTGATCAGCATGAACAAAAGCATGTCACAGACCAAGGAAAGAGAAAGGTTCATGTGTGCAACAAGATTTTGTAAGTGATGACTTTCTCACAGAACTAGTTGGAAATTCAGAGCCTGATACATGGCAAGTTTGCTGATTCCATGATTTTGTGAAGGAAAACTTTCTAGATGAACCACTAGCACTAAAATGAGGGATGGACTATAGCCCTCTTACATCTTTTACTTCCATGCCTGGATTTTACTAAGTAACATTGTTTAAAATCATTGGGAAAATTCTGACATCAAAAGCAAATTTTGTTGACCTCAGTCTTCTCAGCCTTTTTAAAATAGTTTTTCTTTTTGCCTTATAGAAAATGCTCACTCTTTTCTGTGCAGATGTACAGGAGATCATGATTTAAAATCCTACTTGGTCACAAGATCCTCAGGGTAAGTCAAAGTAATTTTGTCTTTCAGATAATTTCCTCCCCCCTCTGACAAGGGGTTATGCAGTTTGTGAGCCCTTCACTTGCTGCAGAGATGAAGCCCCTGTAGAAAGATAAAGCATTCTTGACCAAGGCAGGTGTTGCTGGAGCAGTAAATATGATTATTCATTTGGCTTTATTGCTGCATGGTGTCTTAGATTTAGTAATGCTGCCATGAAATGCAAAGATAGGTAGCTGAGGATAATGGGTTGTTGCATGACTAGTGATGAATGATATGAAAATACATAAGAATCAAAACCCAAAACTTTGTCTTCAGCAAATATTTTACAGTCATCAAAGTACTGAACCTTTTAAAAAATATATTAATCACATGAAGCCACTTAAATAATTTTTATTAAAAATGAATTTAAATTGATATGCTTGTCCCTCAGACACTGATTAAATATAAGGATTATGTCTGAAAGTATTGTCAAAAATACAATGTTCAGATGCAATTTTGGAGGCATTTAAAAGATATTCATTAATGGTCCCTTCACTGCTTAACCTTTAGATTTCTAACAACAACTTCTTTTAATCACTGGACTTAATATACTCCAAGGTGCTGAATTCCGTGTCAGCTGTAAACATGCAGCAACACATTTACATGTAGGCTTCCTTCAGCTCCTCACATTCAATTCAAGGAGTGAACAATGCAGCAGCGCTGCTGTGCAAGATCCAAATTGTGCTGCTGGCAAGAAGATTCTCAAATAACTGTGGATCTCCTGGGAGAAGGAATATTATACTATGGAATAGAGAGTATTTGCCATAGAGCAAGCTGGTCTGTAGGCTTTTTTCACTCTTCATTCATTCTGTTTATTTATTTGTTCATACTGTCACCCATGTCGTGTGAAGCCAAAAAATGCAATAAGGTTAAATCAATCTATTGCAGGAAATTATTTTGATCCACCAATTAAATTAACAAGTTCACCTTGCCTATGATATGCCATCAAACATCGGTATGAGCATTTGGTGCAATCAATCTATTACACATCAATTTTATGGCTGTATAATGAGGTTTAATTGCTGCTTTATTAGTCTGACTAATATTAAGTGTCAGTAATTGCTTTGCATTCAACTTGTCTTTCTCATTTAAATTACACTTCCAATATTTAACCATAAATGTAGACCATCTTTTATTTAATGAATTTTTTCTTTCATCCTTGTGATACAAGAAAAGTCCATTTGGAGTGATTTTCGTCCTTTGTACAAGTTCTCTGGCCCCGAGGAACAGAGGCTGGAAAGGCTAAATATTGTTCTTGGTAAATACACAGGTCTTTGGCATTTGGAAAGTGAACTTCAAATTTCTTTTTGACAGAAATATAATATGGTTTTTTTTGTGTATTAATGAGTGAATGGCTAAGATGTGTAAATAGATATGTAGTTCCACTGAAGTCTGTGGGACTACTCTTACACTTTAAGTTATGGATATCCTTGGATGAATGGGAGGGCTAATGTCTCCTACCCTGAAACACACATGAAAAACAAGTCTGGCAGAATGCAGGATGCATTTTGACTGGCAAGCCAGAGACCAAATATTAGTGCCAGACAGAATTTTAGCACACTGTTAAAGTTGTAGGCTCAGATGCTCAGACATGGAGCTTCAGTAGGTTCAATAAATTACTTGGTACAAGCAATGAGAAAACCTTTTGTAGACCCAGACTTGTTCTGTAGCTTCCTTACATTCACAGAACATTCAGGTGATGATTTGCTGGATTGTTCAAATCAGTAGCAGTTTTGCCATTTCACTTGGCTTCTTCTGATTTCCTTTTTTTGGTTGAAATGTACTCCATCTGATTTTGCAGGGATGAGCTCAGCTCGATGAACAGACATGCCAGTTGCCATTAATATCATCTGATACTGCAGTGACAGATGGCTAATATCACCCTGTAAGTACCTCGTGAGCTAAAATGAAGCTGTGTTCTGGGAAAAGAGGCCTAGTGGTGGAGTGTGTCGTGTCTGGCTAGTATGACATTGGACTGCTGAAATTGTGATCAGTAAAAAGTAGTGATTGAATCAGTAAAAATTTATTGCATTTGATTGCAATTCTCTTCTTGAATCCATGAAAGAGTTAATATAGCCAGAGACCCTCAGAGAGTCAAATATCCATCACTGGTTATCTACTGAACTGCAAACCAACTACTAAAAAAATTTTAAGTCTCTTGCTGTTGACTCTTAGGTGGTGGAGGTAGTTCCCTTTTCCTTTTTTTATTTTTTTCTTCTTTCTTGACAAGAAGAAACATTTTGGTGGTAATAAAAAAATCTTATCTAGCACAGCACAGGTTTTAGGAGAGATTGCTTTCTGGAAGAGACTTCTCTTGTGTTGTCTATCCAGGTTTCCTTGAGTAATGTATTCATTTTACAACTAGCAAGAGGTGAGAATGTGTGAACCCAGAGACTTCTGAAACGAGGACTTAAACCTACCAGCTACCTGGCAGAAACCCAGGCCACAGCATTTGAGTACCAGGAAAACTACTGTCAACCTTCAGCTAAACATGAGGTCAGAAGCATTTATTCTGTGGGAAAAGCAGCCAACCAAACCTCTCAAACCTCATCATGACCCAGGCCCTGAGCACCAACTATCCTTTATATCAAACAGGTCTGTTACTCCATAATGACAGGGCCACCCATGTCTGCCACAGTAGCTTAATATTTAACAGTATGCACTGAAGAAGCAAGAGACCTGGGCTTCAGGACAGTTTTAGCCTGAATGGGTGGGAACTATCTATTTGCACATCCCAAGAGGATATTGTAACCATTGTCTTACAGGGAATTCTGGGTGAGTGTACAGACAGGAGTCAGATCATGGGACCAGGCAAGAGGGAACCTGCCTGGTGTCTTGTCTACAGTATTTGATGAAGGAAAGGGGCACCTGGAGTTTTCATCCCCATCCCGGATACTCTTTCTGTTTCTTATCCAGGGATTGATTTAAGGTAAAACACATTCACATTCCAGAAAGCAGATGGGATCTCGTGTGTGAGATCTAGTAGCTGAAGCAACTACAGGCTGAGAAAGACCCAGGACCTTGGTCTTTACTAAAGAGAGTTTTCTACCTGTTGGGTCTTGGTGTTAAAAGGATTGGACACTGTCAGCATTTTTAAATTTAATTTTTTTATTTTTATTTTTATTTTTTAATAATCTATTTAATGTCATTAGGCATGTTTCCAAGAAGGCAAGATTTTGAGCAGCCATCTGTACCTCCTCATTTCTACTGGCTTCCTGTGCAGTCATCGCAGACATGGTCATCTTGAGAAGCTTGGAAGTTTTGCAGGGTTTCAGAGACACTTTCCTCTGCTCAACCAACTTCATAAAAAATATAGACAGACCTAGATTCCCTTCCTTCCCCTCTCCCTCCCAGCCATGAGTGGAAATTGCAATTACTGTACCCTAGTTTTCACGTTGTGTTCCCCTACACCAGCAACCTTGACAGCAATGTCTGAGAAGCCAGGTGGGAATTGTTTGAACCATTTTGAGCTCTGCTATCTAATGCTGAAAAGCTTCACCACAATGGTAAGTATTTCAGTGTACATCTCAGTTGACCTGCAAGTGAAAGAATAGTGTTTCAGCAGGACTGACACAAGTGAAATCTTCCTCTGCATTTTTCTTATTATTTTTCAGTGCTGGGGAAGCAGCTTAAGCCCAGGCAGCTGATTTGCTGAGTGAGAAACTGTCATTTTTACATATCGCTGTTCAGAGCTGAACTGCATTATAAAGTGTGGCTGTCAGTCTTTTCACTGTCACGTTAAATCCTTCCCTGTGATGACTCTTGCTCATCCGCATGGACTGTCAGCACTGAGGTCAGGAGTGAGCTTCCCCTCCCCGTGGCAAGTTGGCAGGGCATTTATGTGCAAGGGACTAATCCACCTTCCTTAGAAGCAGTGAGCTGAGGTTCTCGGTCAGGAGCAAAAGGCCAGAACAAAGGTCTGAGATTACAGATGGACAAACATTTGCAGCACTCTGTTGCTTCCTGTTGCTGTTTTAATTTTCTTTAATAGGCATTGCCAGAACACTGTAGCCTAGCCCAGGCCAGCTCTGTTTCTGATGGGCGGGAAAGAAGCAATAAGGATCCCTTGGCAGGCAGATGGGAACCTGCATCCCCCTTGGTTCTCAGCTGCATCTTGGACTTTTAACCTTGGACCTCAGCTATTTTCTTCAGGGTTAAACTCTGCTCATACATCCCTCTCAAATTAACCAGGATGATTTCTCTCTCCCAAATGCAGATTATTATCTCTGCAGAACCCCCCAGACATCAGTAAATAAACCTTTGACTAAGAAGTATACTTCAACTATTTTGCAAAGACACACACATGCAACCATTAAAATCTCCCATGATGCACATCACATGAAGTCTAAAGACTGAAATAAAAAAGCTGTGGCAAGACTGAGAGGCAGCCTCCTAGATCATGCCGGAGACCATATCAAAACCTGCATTTGTCAGAGACTAAGAAAAAAGATCTTTGTGTATAAAAAGACCCTCAATATAAAAAGGAAGCTTATAAGATGAAGAAAGACTTTTTTACAAAGGCCTGTAGTGACAGGACAAGGGACAGTGATATATTTAGATTGGACATAAGGAAGACTTTTTTTTCAATGAGGGTGGTAATACACTGGAATATGTTGTCCAGAGAAGCTGTGGATGCTCCATCATTGGAAGTGTTCAGGGTCAGGTTGGACGCAGCTTTGAGCAACCTGATCTAATGGAAGATGTCCCTGCCCACAATGGGGGAGTGGACTAGATGATATTTAAGGTCCTTTTGAACCCAAGCTATTCCATGAATCTATGATATAGAGGAGATAAAGGTCCCATTATACTTTAATTCAGAGGAAGGGCCCATATTATCTGTATATGTATATATATCTTGGCTTCGGAGCTTGTTCTTCCGAACTTCTCCATTCTCAAGTCTTCAGCCCAGAACAATTAACGCTTTCACAAACAGTTCCCAGGCATGGTCTGGGAGCTATCAAGAGCCACAGACCATTCTTGTAAATGAATTTGGGTCTGAACAGTTTGTTTTGGAAGCTAAGAGATGTGGTCAAACCATGGTCAAATCATGACAGGTGGATTTAGTGTCAGACAACAGGCCTCTACAGTGATTCTTCTAGCTACAAAGATGTCATAGGAAAAAAGAACTATTAACTATCCTTGAAATCCAGAGAGGTAAAGCTTCCCAGGGCCACATTCTCAGATGGTGTAGATCAATATCATAACTGTTCTGGTTTACAACAGCTGAACAATTACCCTACATCCTTAAAAAACAAACAACTGAACAAATATGGAGCTGCTTCTTGTTTTCTTCAAGAATCATTTCACCCATCCCTTTATTCCTCCCCTTCCCTTCATGTCTGAAAGTCTTTACCACTGCACAGTGAAAGCAAATAAACAAGGAAGGTTAAAATCTAAAACCACTCATCCAAGTTAATTAAGTTCAGCCAGCCTCAACTACATCATCTGGTAAGATCTGGCAAGTTGTGTGCATGTGTGTGTGTGTGTGTGTGTACATTCATGGCTGTGTATCTCTTTCTCTCTTCAGGAAGAATTGTCCAAAAGTGCACCTGCTTTAATATACATTATTTCAGTGCCTGGCTGTGAGGTTTTTTTTGTTTTGTTTTGTTTTGTTTTGTTTTGTTTTCCTTCTCTGTTGCTGCTCTTACAGCTGCTTTCATATTTTTCTCTAACTTCCCATTATTACATTTTCTCCATTTTATTTATGATGCCTGATTCCCAGTGTACATTATTGCTGCTCTGTTGGTACTTTATTAAATACGATACAGATACTAGAGTGAGAGTGAGGTTTTATGTCCCACACATGGTGTGTCGTAATTGTGGCATTTTTACTTTCCATTAAGAAGTATCTCCAGGAGGGGAGGATGGGGGACTCGGTTCATTACTTCTATAAACCAAAGAAGAAACCCCAGACAAGCATGAAGAGTTGTTAAGTAGTCTTTAAAGAAGTCTTTAAATCAAGATTAGATGTCTTTCCTAAAGAAACTCCCTAGTTCATCCAGAAGCTACAGGCCTGATATAGGGATCACTGGTTAAATCCTGTGTCTTGCAGTATGGAAAAAGTCAAACTACATTAAAATAACGGCTCTTCTGGCCTTCAAATTTAGGAGAGTGTAATTAGAAGACAGTGGTTTTCGCTAGCCAAAGACAATGTAAATCTAGAAACATCTCCATGATGAAAAGATAAATTTACCTATCGAAATCTTGGTTTACAAGAAAGGACAAAGCACTCTGCACAAAGTGAGCACAGGCTGAGCATAAGAAATATTTTTCTCCATAGATTCTGTTTAAGAGCTTTCTAAGAACTCCTTCTTCTATGCCATCTTTGTGTGCTTTGAAATTTTAATATATTTTATGTCCTCAGATCCCCTGCCAGGGAAGAATTGCCT
Source organism: Ceryle rudis (assembly GCA_033439905.1). Taxonomy (NCBI): domain Eukaryota; kingdom Metazoa; phylum Chordata; class Aves; order Coraciiformes; family Cerylidae; genus Ceryle; species Ceryle rudis. The sequence continues at coordinate 86,890 of JAAGNO010004223.1, read as the reverse complement.
CTGCCCCACCTCTACTGTTTATTTATGGACATTTCTGTGCTGTCTTGCTCAGAGTCTAAGCACTGAGAAGGGCTCAGAGACTTTCAGCTACAAAAATTCTGGTGCCCTGGCATTACTAGAAAACAAGGAATGATAATAAAATGGAGTGATTCTTCTCTGGGTATTCTTTTCCCCATGATGAGCACCAGACCTGATAAAAGGCAGATGGGAGCCAGGAGAGCAGACTGCTTCAGGCCATAAAATGGACATCACCCTGACTATTTCATGTGTATCAGAACCCTGGCAAGGCAGAGCCTCTTTTGGGAAGCAGCTCCTTCCTCACTGAATTTTGGCCATTGCCTCTGATCACCTTTCCTCAGGACCTGTCTTAAAGACTTTTCCCTGGGTCTCTGCCCCAGCTCTCTATTTTCCTCTGTCTCTCTCCTTTCTGCAAGAGAAAAGATCCACCACTGGCCTGATCTCAGTTCTTCTTCCTCTCTAAAATTTGGAGAAGTCTTGAATGCTGATGGAATTCATGGCAGGGATCAATACCCGTGTCTTCTTGACAGGGTGGGCAGTCCACTCTCCCCTGCAAACACCCAAACCACAACTCCAGAGATATATGAAATATTAACACAAAGCTTGGGATGCACACATAAAAATGAAACAGGCAATAAAAATGCTAATGAAGGAATCACAATGACCTTTCTGGCTTCAGTGAATCTGCAGTGAGAAGAGGAGTGGTACCAGCTGAACAATTTACTTTCTTTACATTTCTTCCATATTTATAGAGCCTTTCCTGTAAGTACTGTTGTTGGTATATGTGTGAGCCAAAGAAAGAAGCTAGGGAAGGATGGACAATGACAATCATATATTTATCTGCTGTACCTTTTGCTCACCTTTTGTTGTGTGACAGCTCTTCATTTAGAGAGGGACAAATCCACTGTCTCCCAATTTTTTTGTGCTAGAATATGATTTCAACTCTGCTATATTTAACCTATCAAACTCAGTCAATTTTTTTTTTTTTTTTTTAATCATTTCAGTCATCCTTGTGTAATAGTGTGCAACTGACTGGAGAACCTCTCTTCTTTACTTCCTGACCTATTTTTTGTCCTTTGATCTCCCCTCTCATCATAGATACATGACCTCCAAGTTAAATTAAGGCTTTAAACACCTGAGAAGATCTCTTTCTAAAATGTGTATTCGAATGAAGGACTTCTGTGAATCAGCAGGGGTAACTGAGGCAGGAAACACCACCACCACAATTTTAGTGAAAAAACACCTCCTCTATTTGCCAACTCATATCTTCTTGCAACTTGCGTGCTTTTAATAGAGGAGCACCAGTGTTTGATGCATTCACAAAGCTGTGGGTCTGGTAACTGAATCCTTTTCTGAAAGCTGTGATCAGACATTTGCTCAAATAAGACAAAACAAAGTTTTAGATGCAGGATCGAGAGTTAAGGTTTTTGGTTTACGCAAAAAATCATAGAATCATAGAATGTTTTGCATTGGAAGGAATCTTTAAAGGTCATCTAGTCAACCCCCCTGCATTGATCAGGGACATCTTGAACTAAATCTACCAAGGACCCCAAAGCAGACAGCAATGCCAGCTCCAGAGGTCACTGAAATAATGAAGGATGAATCCAGTCTTTATACAAGCCTTCAGACTATGCAGTGGTAATATTTGCTATGCTGTTGTCAGCCCCTTTGCCAGTTATCAGCAGCAGAACTGCATCTGGCTGCTGAATAACACATTTGTTTATACAGTAGATTGAGAATATTTGTGTGCGCAGCAAACTCCTTGGGGGTATAAACAATGTGTTTCTGAAGAGGCCCAGTGTCATTAGAATAATCAAGACTTGTAGTATGATAAACAGAGTCACAAACAGAAAGTACTACATAGACTCTCAAGTGCGGTATCACATTCGGTGTCAAGTCCTGAGGATGATCTGTTCAAACAGCTTTTCCTGTGGCGCAGACACAGGTTGCTACGTGCTTTACAGAGGAACCAAGGGGGAGACATGGTCATGGTGCATTTTTGATGAGACCTCGTCAGCAGCATGCTGACATGTAGTAGAAATCTCCTTTTCCTTCCAGAAGTCCTAAATCCTTTTCTCTATGCAAACCATGTGAAATGTATGGGAGTGGAAGATTGTCAAATTTCTTTAACAAGGAGACCAGGCCCAGGCCAAATTCCTGTTTTGGTATATTTATATTTTCCTCATAGTCTCTATCACAGATACTGTCCTCTCTCAGCTACTTTATATGAGTTAATTGTGTCTACAGCAGTCAAGACTGTGACCATCTAATGTGGACCAAACAGACACACTGCAGAGCGTTCAGCCTTGGCATATGCAACATCCCAAAAGCTGTTCCTGTGGTCCCATGACAGTTATTAATATTGTGAGTGTCCTTTTGAATACAAAGGATGCAAAATAATGAGAGAGATGTTTTGCAGCTCTGTGCAGTGGTGCCTTTTCATGCCATAGTTTAACACCTTGAAAAAGCATTGCAGGATACTGAGCTTGTCCTGAGGGCATATGGAATTGTTTGAGAGTGAAAATCCTCAGGGCACAGTGTTGGGAAAAATCTCTCAGGTAGGAATAAAAAAGCAACAGCTCCTAAAGTGGGTCCTGGAAAATATCTAGCTTATAAGCATAAGAGGGAAACGATAGGAAAAGGAGAGTTACAATAATAAGAAGGTAGTAAAGTTTTGGTAGAAGAGCAGAGACATTATTGAATCTGTGCTTTGGTGACAGCCACAAAGCTGAATAGTGCACTAGTTTCAAATATCATAGAGCAAATATTGCCTTCTACTTCACCAACTATATCAAGAGACATTAATTCATCCATGTTTGAAATAATTCAGCCAGGTTGGAAAGGATCTTAAAGATCATCTAGTTCCAAACCTCCTCCTATGGGCAGAGACACCTCCCACTAGACCAGGACGCTCAAAGCCCCATCCAACCTGGTCTTGAACACATCCAGCAATAGAGCATCCACAATTTACCTGTTCCAGTGTCTCACCACCCTCAGAGTGAAGAATTTCTTCCTAATTTCTAATCTAAATCTACCCTTTAATCGTTCACATATTGTTATGTAATAGTTGTTATAAGAACAGTGAACTGTAATAGTTCATTATGACAGTATAATTTTATTATTTTACAAATAGTATGACCCCAGGTGTGCAGCATGAACAAAACACCTGTATTTTACGCATGGATTTCTTCGGTGCTGGTAACCTGTAAGCTGTTAAGGTTAGTTCAGCCGTAGTTATTTGGTCAAGGAAGAAAGGAAGAAAACCAGACATAAAATCAGTTAAAACATGCCTAGGGGTTTTGACTTCTTGACTTCAGTCTCCTTCTCACAGCATTGTGGTGAGTGACAGTACTCTAAGCCTGTTCATTTTCTTTTATTCCTTCTGTCCTGCTTTTCTACTTCACTGAACTCAGGTTCTTCCTCTGAAGGTTAAAGATCTCTCCTTAAGTGTATTGCATCTGTTCACTTGTAGAAACACCATGCTCTCAAAATTCACATGCAGCTAATTAACTTTTCTTTGACTTCTGCTCCTTGTCTCTCAGTCTATTCCTTTACCTCTCTCTCATTCTTCCCATGGCCCATCCAGAAAATGATCAAAAGGCAGGTATCAAAAAACGTCACATCATTTTTACTCCTTAGATCTGTGTCATCTAAGCTTTATGTTTTTATCTCCTCACAGTTTCCTTCTCTGGTCCTAGCAGTAGCTGTTCTTGTCCTGATGTAGTGTCATGCCCCTTCTATGCTGCTTTTTTCCCAGTGAATGAAATACTCTGTGTATACTCTGTTTTCCGATCTTTTTATTGTGTCTGTCTGCAAGAGCAGAGGCACACAGCTTCACCTGTTTGCACTGGGGCATGTAGACTTTGAACCTACGTCAATTGGATGTTGAAGCTGACCAGAAATGAACCAGCTCTTGTCCTAAACATCAACTCCAGATAGATGCCATCATGACTTTTTAGGATGGTCTGGCTACAGTTAAATTAAGCTATGCAGGTCCAGGGTACATATCTGAGTATTGACCTTCAATCATACATACCAGTAAAATGTTAACACAGGCCCTGATAGGATTTTGACTTCTCCTAATTCAGACAGTTGGAATAGTTTCCTGTTTTCCAAATCTGCAGGCATATGAAACCAAAAATAGCTACCTATTCTGACTTGCCAAAATATGTAGCCTGGAGAATTTCACCCAGTACTTCCCAAAGGGAATCCATCCTGCTGGAAGATGTTTCATTTCATAGAATCATAGAATCATAGAATCATCTAGGTTGGAAAAGACCTTAAGATCATTGAGTCCAACCATTAACCCTACTCTACCAAGTCCATTACTAAGCCATATCCCTAAGCGCCATATCTATGTGGCTTTTAAACACATACAGAGATGTGTCCACCTCCCTGGGTGGACAGTTCCAATGCCTGACAGCTGTTTCAGTAAAAAAAAAAATCCTAATGTTCAGTTTAAAGCTTCCCTGGTGCAACTTGAGGCCATTCCCTCTTGTTCTGTCACTAGTTACTTGTGACAAGAGATCAGTGCCTACCTCTCTACAACATCCTTTCAGGAGTTGTAGAGAGTGGTAAGGTCTCCCCTCATCCTCCTTTTCTGCAGATTAAATAGCCCCAGTTCCTTTGGCAGCTCCTCACAGGACTTGTTCTCCAGTTCCTCTTCTCTGGACCCTCTCCAGCATCTTGATGTCTTTCTTGTATTGAGGTGCTCAGAACTGAACGCAGTACTTGAGGTGCGACCTCACCAGTGCTGAGCACAGAGGGACAATCATCTCCCTGGTCCTGCTGGCCACACTATTTCTAATACAAGCCAGGAAATTTGAATTTTTGCTCTGCCTGAATAACAGATTTGTCCAAAGTAACGGATAAAATAAGAGTCAGTATGAAGGTGTGAAGGGTTTGGGAGTTTTTTCCTATCCTGCATATGAACTAGTTTTGTTCTGGACAAAATATATCATCCTGTGCCTTAGATTCCACGTCTTAGAAAGATACATTATTCATCTGGTTTAAAGTACTCATATCCTCCCCAGATTGCTGTTTTGTATGTACAGAGTAGGAAATACGCATGAGCAAACTTTTATGAGAAGTAAATAATAAAACAGAGAAAAAGTTTCAGAGTAGAGAATGGGGAAAAAGGGGCAAGTTCGGATTCCTCTTGTTCACATTGACCAGTGGTAAAACAGCTCCACGGTCATTTCCATTAGACAGCTGCTGTGTCAGCTCCTATGCATAAAAACTGTATAGGCAAAGAAGTTTGTGCTGACCTAAATTCCCCTTGTGCTGTCACCAGCTCCCTGTATTATTGACACAAGATAGTTCTTATGCTTTCCCCAACTTCTGTCTCTCCATCCTTCCATTACTGGTGGTATGCCATTTGCTGCACAGATGTTTCTCCCAAGCCACTGCAAGGTTATTTTTCAAGTGACTTCTTCCACCAGATGTTCCCCAGTTCCCAGGTGTATGTGTTGTCCTTTCCACTGAGCCGAAGTTCAGCGATGCGCTTGACATATTGCAGTGCCGCTGTCTCTTTGAGCTGGAGGGTCTGAAACATTGCACATCACTGACATCTCTGCTCCTGCTGGGCTGCTTGATGACAGATTCCCTCAGCAACAGGCCTCCCTGCTTCTCTCCTTGCTGGGTCTTCAGGTTGCACAAAGCAGCTTTCTGTAGTGGCTGAAATGAACTTACACAATCACTGGGGACTGTGCACCCAAAAGAATTCACCTATTATTCAGGCAACCAAATCCCATTTCCCTGTATAGACAGAGAGGAAAGCCAGATACACTAGATAAAGTAGTCTTTTGAATACAGGTCCCTCTTCTTCCCATTGCTGAGTCAAGGTCATGTAACCAGGTACAGTAGGAAAGCTGTATAAACCCTGAGCTCCTTCACTCACAGCCCAGTATAATCTAAGTCTACCTTAGGTCCTGTGGTAAATGGCTAAATACAGTTATTTTGACCTTTCTGCCTCCACAATCTCTGTTTTCCTGTACAGTTCAGATGCTTTTCTAGCTTTCATCTTTTGGCATTAACCGTTTTTCTTTTAAAACATAACAGGGGTGCAGACTGTCTTGCAATGAGAGCCCTGTTTGGTTCAGCTAATATCTGGGCTAGCTTTAGCCTCAGGCTATGGAACAACAACTTGCAAGCCTTCTGTGAGACAAAAATGATAAGTAGAATTGTTAATTATTATTATTTTTAAATAGATACTGTGTATTGAATGGGAAGAAACAACAACCTGCATTTAATTAGAGAGAGAAAACCTGAGAAGAAATATCTTCTCTCCTTCCCCTCATTTCTCCCATCTGAACTCTTTCTCCACAGTCTCTCATTCAGGTGTTCATGGGCAGAAAAAGGATGCTGCCAAATGCTCAGAATGACTCTCTGTACATAGACAAACTTGTGCCATAGTAGGAACAGGACTATAGTTAATGGGTGCTGCCTGTTAGCACTGGGCTGAAGTAGGTAACAATATGAACATAGTTTTGCTGCCAATTGTATCTATGTCAGGAAAGGCAAACTGACTGTAGATGCATAAGAACAAAGAGCCTGTGTCCTTGGAGTACTTCACCAAAAAGCAAGGATTGCATCTCATGTTCCACTATCCTGCTGGCTTCAGAAGGGACAACAAACTGTTTCTGGAGAAGAAAAGGCTCTGGGGAGACTTTATGGTGCCCTTCAATAATTAAAGGATGCCTATAAGAAAGATGGGGACAGACATTTTAGCAGGGCCTGTTGTGACAGTATAAAGGTTGATGGCTTTAAACTAAAAGAGGGGAGATATAGATTTTATTATTTACAGTGAAGTTGGTTGCACGCATGAGCAGGTTGCCCAGAGAGGTGGTAGATGCCCCATCCCTGAAAGATTCTAGGTTTGGTTGGATGGGGCTCTGAGCAGCTTGCTCTAGTTGCAGATGTCCCTGCTTATGGCAGAGGGGTTGGACTAGATGACCTTCAAAGGTCCCTTCCAAACCAAACCATTCTATGATTCTGTGATTCATGGCTTTTCTTTCATCTCTCGGTCTCAGATTGGCCCCTTCATTTCTTCCCTTCATGTTGAAGGCATAGCTCTCCTTATCCCTGGATCAACAATATTCAGTACTTTAGTTCCTCACTGCTGAGGCACAGCAGAGGAGAAAAGAACCTATGTGTTTACTGCCAGGCAAGCTTGCAAAAAGTGGGCCCAAGACAAATCTCCTGCCAGACATTTTGGCTACATCTCTGTTGGTAAGTTAAGTAGTGTCAGGATCAGCTCTGTCCCTGAGGCCAGCTGGCACAGTCCGGCCATTTCCTCAATATTAAACAATCTTACCTCCAAAATAAAATAGCCAATTCCATCTTGCCTACCGGGGACAAGCTGGCTCCTGATCTGTGCCTGGGAATTGTCTGGGACAGTGCTAGCTAGCTTGGATCAACAACATGCCAGGGACCATCTGACTAGTGGTAGAGACTGTCAAATTCCAACGTTAGTTTCTTTGGTACTGCTTTGTTTACTGGCGCAGACAAAGCCCATGTAGATAAACATATACAGGAACACATATGTATCTGCATCAGTGGGTAAGCATATGAAATTTCCTAAGCAAGACATCCTAGACACCTCATCCTTTTACCACTAGCTTGTTGAAGTCACATTACTGAACATGGGTGAGCAATTGCTTTTATAGGCAGGTTTTGCATATTTTTGATAACTCAATTTCATTGTTGCTAAAATTTTTCCTTGTAATTCACAATGTTGGCACCTACTGCTTTACACAGGCCCATTTTCATGGAATCATAGAATGGTTCGGGTTGGAAGGGACCTCAAAGATCATCTAGTTCCAACCCCTCCTGCCACGGGCAGGGACACCTCCCACTAAACCAGAATGCTCAAAGTCCCATCCAACATGACTTTAAACACTTCCAGGCATGGGGCATCCACAACTTCTCTGGACAACCAGTTCCAGCACCTCACCACCCTAACAAAGAACTTCTTCCTTACTTCTGATCTAAATCTACTCTCTTTCAGTTTAAAACCATTATCCCTCATCCTATCGCTACATGCCCTTGTAAAAAGTCCCTCTCCAGCTTTCTTGTAGGCCCTTTTTAGGTACTGAAGGATACAATAAAGTGTTCCCAAAGCCTTCTCTTCTCCAGGCTGAACAACCCCAACTGTCTTGGCCTGTTCTCACAGCAGAGGGGTTCCAACCCTTGTATCAGTAGCCCTCTTTTGGACTTGCTCCAACAGGTCCATGTCCTTCTTATGGATCATTACTAGGGCTAGAAGAATAAACAGATTTTGGAAGTTAAGTCAGCAAGAACTAGGATAGCTTGAATGCCAGCACTCCCCCTTGAACCATTACTTGATCTCTCAAGCAAATTCGGCTGAGAAAGGTACTTAATACCTGGATAGATAGGTGCAGACAGCAAGTTTAGAAGTTTGCATTTTAAGATGAGCCAGATGCTGCCTCCAGTCTGATCTCAGATCATGTTGGTGTCTGATGGACATTAAAAAAAACCCCAACAAACTGAGCTGAGTACAGGCATGAATCTTTGCCCCTTATCATCTGTATTGGTATGGTTAGCATAGCTTTCATAGTTTTGATTCAAGTCAGCCAGCACACTGGCTGGTCCAGTCATGGTCCAAGGTTAGCATGAAAGATGGATTTACACCAGTAAACTATTCTCTTTTTTTTGTTATGGTAAGACATGGGTGCAAACAGTGTCATGTCATTTGACTTGAGAATAACTAAGGAATTTTCCTACCTATTCATTAGTGTAGACATTCCCTAAACAGAGGCCTGTGTGGTTGTGTTTGAATCTCACATGTTCCCATCCAACTTTAGTCACCTAATCCATCTGTATGGTTGGATAGTCTGGCTGAAAACTGGTTCAAGGCAAGAAATGTATCAACTTTTATCAGCCAAGGACATTTGCTCATTGCCTTTTTTCGGTGCAAGAGAAGAGAGTAGGTCTGCACACAAAGGACCTGGGGAGAGAAGACCAGAACATCACTCTGGACTTGGATTAGTTTAATTTGTCCTGGAGATGAACCTTAGCTGGAAGAACTGAACAGCCACAAAGATGTCCTGGGAATTTGTGTTCACTGCATCAACCAGTGGTTTTGTGAAGGATAAAACTTCTGTTGGACCCTCTTTATCAAGCCAAATGAAATAAAAGCCATTTGTATGGCCAGATAAGAACAATTCTAGGTCCCCACTAAACTGCCTTGCCCTTAAACAGGCTTCATTATCACAAGGTTTACATTGCTTCCAGATCTGGCTCTGTATTTACATTCTAACTCTGTTGTACATATAAACAGAGAGATATAAAAAAATCAGACTCTTAGTAACACGTTCAAGTTCTTCTCTCACATACAAATACACCCAAACATGCACCAATTTTAACATATATTTTAAGTTGCATTTATAAATGTAAATATACATCACAAGTATTTTAAAAAACCAGGACTGAAATCTTTCTTTAGGCAAACTGCCTCTGACTGAAAGGACTTTAAAAGAATGATGGGAAAATGGGCATCATTTTGAAAGGGAAGGTTTGAGTCCCTTGGTTTGTCATATTTGAATGGAAATAACATTAAAATACAGCCAAATGAAAAGCTCCGGGTGTTGTAATAAACCACTGTGCCCACAGTCTAAGAAGGAGAAGGGAAAGGAATAGACAAGATAACTACGAGCAGAAAATATTAATATTATTTTACTATTATAATTACTATTAATTAAAAACCCTATTAGTAGTTAATATTAAACACATACAGGTACAAAATTAAATCAGTACAGTCAAAATATCATAAGGAAATACAGCCTTATTTTTCAATCTATGACACAAATATATCTTTGGTGTCCCCACTTATCACCTTCTTCAGCTCTTCTGGAAATAAATAAATAAATAGATTCATATATTCATAGATTTTTAGGGCCAGAAGGGACCATTAGAATTGTCTTAGTAGAGTGTCTCCTGAAGTTAGGCTTCATAACTTTATTCCTACATCTGGCCCATAACATTTCTGAGCTACACTATGCTCTTTCTAGCTGCATATAGTTCCAATTGAAGTACTCCAAGCAATGCACAGTCCACTATATTCCTGTGTGAGTTAATAGTTAATTACTGTCACTGATAAGCATGTTGTTGTTTCCAGGCTGAAATCATCTAGATCCAACTCCAGGACGTGGGATTTTGGGTAGCCTTTTACTGCCAAATCACAGAACCCTCAGCCCTTTATTAAATAAGTCCATCTGTAAAAGCTCTGGCTTTCTTTTCTGGTTCCTAAAACCACATTAATTTTGTCACCATGTTCAATCAGCCTCTTGATTTTACAACATCCAGCAGTCTTTAGGCACTAAAGGAGTCAATGATCCAAAATATCAAGAAATTCACTACAGCTCACCTGTACCTTAGCCCGGAAAGCACATGGCATTCTGTTTGCTCTCTGCCTACAAAGTTTGTTAAGCACTGTGAGGGCTTTGGATGAATGCCATCTTATAAATGCACATTATTGCACTGTCATTATTATTGTGTTGTCATTCTGTCTCTGGCCTTTTAAAATTGCTTCAGCCTGCTGCAGCTCTTGCCGTTTAATTTCTTTCCTTTAAACTAACAGCCCCATTGCACAAAAGAAGTGAGTATGGGGACATTAAAAATAGACTGAGTTTTCTGTAATATTACTATTATTGCTGCAAGTTCACAGCTTACCCCGTTATGACTCCAACTCATTACAGTGAGTGCCAAGAATGTGCAGCAATAGCAGGTGGCATTTGTATAAAACAGGACTTGCAATACCACTTGCTGAGCAAAAATATCCAAGGAAAAGCAGTTGTTAGATGGTGGCCTGATCCTACTGGGTGGGCTGTTGTACCTCAGATTTAAGGGGCTTCGCTGCAAATATGCTTTGGAAAGAGAAATATCCCATCTTCAGTTCCTGCTGACCCCAGAGCTGTAGGGAATGGGGAGCAGAAGGTAGAGTTATCCAAGGTGGACTCATAAGTGCTACCCCTATAAGAACTGGATGCACTGTGTTTGGCTTCATTGTGACTGCAAGTCCGTGCCACAGACCTGGGATCACACGGGACAGGGTAAGCAGGGTCTAAAACCTTTGTCTGGTGCCTCCAGCATGACTTCATGAGAGGAAGCAAACTGTGCAAGCACTAAGGCATGTCCCGCATTCTGTGATCTTTCTTCTCTGGTTATGAACTCAGATGTTGCACTGTATCTTGCTTTTATAGAAGGGGAAGCCAAGGCATGAGTTTCCTAATCATGCATAGTTAGATGAAGTACAGGCTGCCTGTCCCTGCCCTCCACCACACATTTCTGATGTTTTCTTTGGACCAGCACTACTGCTCTTGCAGCCAAGGTGAAAGATAGATGGAAGAATTGGTTTGGTTTCAAATCCAGCCCTTCTCCAGTCTGACTCTTATCCAGTTGTCACACAAGAGGAAAATAATGAATGTGCATCTGTGGCCATAAAGTACAATACAAACTACTTCATCATCAGGCCATAGTAAGGTCAGACCCATGAAAGCACAGGTCCAACATGAGGAGAAAAATCACTTTTGTCCAAAATGACCCAACAAGTTAGTGGCAGACATGGGAATAGAGCTTGCATTTCTTGAACCTTTCCTCAGCATACAAAGACCACAGATAGAAAATGTTTAGGTATTTTAAAAAAAGTTTCTCTCTGAAGGCTAATCTGAAGGGAGAAAATCCCTTTACCATCATTTTTTTCTTATCCTTCCCCTAAGACAAAAGGGAAGGAAAGGGTATGTAAGGGAATCTTGAACCTAGATTCGGAAGTTTCATCAGAAAAATGGCTAGGTGTGTACTTTGCTTGTACTCACTGAGAAGTCAGCTTTGGAATGACCATTCACACTAGAGGAATTAAAACCCATGTATACATTTTTGCAGAATGACAGCTGTTGATACAAGTTCCACAATGTCTGTAAAATCCAGATACAAGTACAATTAGTGGTGAAAAGATGCTTAGAACAGCAACCAGGGTCTTAGCTGGATGACCTGATGACATCCATACTAATAAATAGTTCCTGAACATGAACTAAGACACTGAAATACACTTTTTTTACACCCCTGAATTGTAAACATGGCCCCTCACATGCACTTGCTCCAGGTCACCTAACTAATTCTCAAAGAGTTCCCAAATGTTGTGGATGAATATAGTTCAACAGCTTCATCTGTTTCAAAGATCTGGTTTCAGAATCAGAGAACAGGCTCTGACACCATGTAACCGGTCAGAGAAGATGCTCCTTCCGGCCTTTGTGTGTAAAAAAAACCCACCATTGCCACTACAAAAGGGATTAATCTTCTCTAACTCTGGCAATTAAAAAGTTAGATAAGATGTTAGATATTATATATGCTAGACTGACTTAAGTCAGTCTTCTGGAGATGAGATGAACATCCTCACTGGGTTGTTTGCCTATCCTAAAATAAATTTCTGATAGGGATAAGGTAAATTAGTCTCTGGAGAAACATTTCTTTTATGTTTTTAATAGTAGGAGCCTAATTAGGGAGTCTAGTTTAGCTTAAATGGCTAAACTAGCAGAAATGAATCTCTTATTTAACTCTGCACCATTCAATGGTGACTTAAATCTCCATATATGACCTCACCAAGGGCTGCATACAAATCATGTTGCATTCATTCAGTGGATGGGACCAGTAGTACTAATGATCATTAGCATTATTATGTGTTATACAACATCAACAATTATAATAATAGTAGTTAATTATTAGAACTATTGCTTGAAACAAGTGAAAACAAGAATTAATAACATAGAAAATTACAAGAATTATATTACAGAAGGAAAACCCAGTTGAAAAGCAACTCAGTGCAGCTGAACAAAGATGCTTACAAGATCCAGGCTGGCCCCAGTGCAAATTATATGATAGCATCTTATGATTACTTTATGTCTGACACAGTTTTAGCCTAGGATACAATCTGTCAGGCTGCATTGCAACTGTGTGTTCTACACCAGGGAAAAATATATATCAGTAAAATTTGCCATCTGTGTCATTATGTGACTACATAAATTTCAATCTGAGCATATTTGTTAGTTTTAATTCCCATATATATATATTATTTTTTCCCCACTAAAGCTGTTAATCATGTTAGCTTTTATTGTATAAACCTTACACTGTCTTTAGGGGTCTTTTTCAGATGTTGGAAAAAAATCTAAAACCTGTATTATTCATAAATGTCAGGTCAGGGAGTGCAATGCTTTTACCTTAATGTCCTTTTTTTTAAGTCCATCCTTACAATTAAAATTGACATGAGAGGTTAAGGATCACCAGCAGTTATGGTGTGTTAAAGCTTAGCTGCTAATCACTCACTCGCTCTCTCCCTTTCATTATGTCATGCTTTCTGTTGGGTTACCACTCCATAAACATCATTTCATTAATCTTACCCATGCTCTAACACCTACCTGTGAAGAGATAGAGGCTGCAATATGAGGAATGTGGAAAAGTCAGTGGAGGTTTAATTGGATTAATTTCTGTGTTCTACATATATACTGGCAACTTTCGTGACAGCTTAGCTAACATGATAATGTGCAACAAAGGGATCTGGTATTCAGCAGGGTCCCACACCTTAGCTAGGGGGGATGCACCTGGGGAAGCTTCAGTATGCAACAGAATAACAGGCAGCTGACAACAGCCCTGCTCTGATAGTGTCACAAATTGCTGTATCTAAAGAGCATTTTTTGATGAAACTCATACCCTGTTTTTAGTGGTTCAAAGGGATGGCTTTCAGCTACAGGGTCCTGCCAGACACAAGCTCTGCACAGCACCCTTTTTTCTTTCCCCGGGAAAAACAAAATTTCACTAAGAGATGATTTAAAGGTGTTTGCACAGTGTCTGTGAGAGGAAAAAGTGACGGAGGTAAGGAACAATGCTGGACAGTGCCAGCATCTTTCAGAAAAAAAAAACAGTTGCCCCAGTGGTTCCCAGGGAGCAACAGATGTGACCTCACTGGATCCCACCATGGATTCAAGCTGGCCCTTGTCCCACACTCTCAGGTAGGAGGAAGAGAACCTAGCACATATAAAAAGCATAAAACCAGTATTACTGTAGATATGAGATCGGTTGCTGGGAAGCCTGTGCCATAAGAGCATCCCTGTCACATGGTGTATTGAGGAGCATATTTTAGCCTATATGGACCTCTTAATCCCCGTAATACCCCTCCTTAAAGACATATCTATGTTGGTCTTGACCTTTGCAAAATCTCATGACAGCATACCTACACAGTACAAGTTTTCTGAAGTCCTCACCTTTCCTAAAGGCATGGGACTCAATTCCATATTAAGTCTGCCAGTTGACTTATTGTACTTGTGTGTTTCTGATCCATCTAAAAGGATTGTCTCATTTTAGTCCAAAAAGTACTTATACCATCTAAATACAGTGTCCAGTTCTCTTCTAGTCCATTGCAGACCTACCTGAAGAGCTTAGTAAAAGTTAAGCAGACTAATATAAATGACCTGGTGTCCTTGTCCCAGACGCATTATAGATTTCTGTTTCCCAGAATCTGCTGAAGTGCACATTCCTCTGTCTTGAAAAAAATCCCTAAGTGCTTTTGTCTTCTACTAGCACCAATGAATGGTTATAATGTACCCCACTCATCAAAGCCAGAGAGGGTGAGATTCATTTGACTTTTGGAAATTAAAATGTTACATACATAGAGGGTACATATAGTCTTTCTATATGGTCAACCGCTGTTTAGATGCCTTAGAACACCTGCTAGCAACTATAGGATGGGACTATGGGAAACTGTGGTTGCTACAGTGAAAGTAAATTTTTAACTGGTTTAACTTCCCATACCATCAGTCCTGGTGGCCAGTGATCTGGATAGTATCTATAAAAGGGATTAAAACACAATTCATACCTAAGAACAGCTGTGTCTTAATACTAGTGCATAAGCACTTTCTAAAACATGAAAGAGTAAAAAAAATGGACATTGAAATCAGATCTCTTTTACACTCTGAGAGTCAATAAAATTGATTAAGTACTTTAATAGCAAGCTAACTAATAAGTTAACCAGGGCCAGTTCTTTGGCCCTGACAACATCTGCCATCTCTCAGCCACATATATCCTTAGGTTTTTTTAACCCCCCCAAAGGAGATGATCACATACATAAACCTACTGAAAAAAGTCCCTTTCTTGTGTTAGTTCCCAAATACTGCCTAGGAGGGGTTTAGAAGAAGGTCGACAGCATGGGCCAAAAGCAGAAGAATCATAGAATCATAGAATAGCTAGGGCTGGAAGGGACCTCCGAAGGTCATCTAGTCCAGCCCCCCTGCAGTGAG
>JAAGNO010004223.1:55478-71467 GCA_033439905.1 Ceryle rudis | reverse complement strand
CCTCATCTCCCAGCCTGTATTGATAGTGAGGGTTGTTCTGACCCAGGTGCAGGACCCTGCACTTAGCCTTGTTAAACATCATGAGGTTCACCTGGGCCCACCTCCCCAGCTTATCCAGGTCCCTCTGGATGATATCCTGTCCCTCCACCCTGTCGACAGCACCACTCAGCTTGGTGTTATCTGCAAACTTGCTGGTGGTGCACTCAAAGAGGTACCATACTACCAGTTTAACAATGACAATGATCAATATCCTTTTCCTATATTTATATACTAGCTTTTTTTTATTTGCTTTCTAGTGTATCTGTGACTGTATATTCACTGATATATAAAGACCCATTCACAACTATAGCATGGCTGTATATAATTGCCAACTTGTGTAGGTCCCAACCTCATCAGAGCAGCTATGCCCACCATTATAGCACTGAAGAGTAGGTTGTCATATTCTGTAAGACAACACAAATCCTCTAGCCTAGAAAAGACATCAAGCTCCTTTCAGCTCTGGGCCCCTGCTACTTTCTTAGCTTTAGTAAATGTCTTGTGGTCTCTGGTCTCATGCCCTTTGGGACTTTCTTAATCTTTTCTCTATCAGTTTCTGCAGTTACTGCCTCAGAGGTTTCTGTAATAACTTCTTACCTGAGAGTGCTTGTTTTGTTGTTTTTGCTGTTGAACAGAAAACAATACAGATTAAAATAGAAAGTTGTGCTATCATTTTAAAGTAACCTGGGCATAATACCAGTCAAAAATTTGTAAGATAATTTATATTGGAAGCAACTTCTGGATATCATATGATTTAATCAACCATCAAAGCACATGCAACTAGTTCAGGTTGTTCTGGGTCACATCCAGTCCTTGCATCTCAGCTAGTTCTTTACCCAGGCTAATTCTGGTGGGTATCCTCTCTCTGGGTTTGAACACAAAGCCATGTGAAGCATTTGCCCCATGACAGGAATTTATTAAAAAAAATACTGAATTAGTAACGTTGAACATATTTGAGATAGAAGACAACACTTGTTGACCAGAGAATCACAATTACTTTGAAATTGCCTGCTAGTCTTACATATGAATTTGAATATAGGTGAATTTGAAGACTGCTTTACTGCACCATAAATAGAGGCTGGATCTTCAACTAAAAAAAGTGGAGGTGGTGGGGAGAAGATGGCTGTCAGCAGGCTTCAGAACTGCATGTGCGACAACCAGTTTCAGCACCTGCATTCCCAGGGTTGGATCTCTAATAACCCAAGGGTTTTGATCTTCAGAGCATGACACGAGGTGTCCATTTTCACTCCTCCCCAGAATAAATGTCTCAAGAGCACTGGTTTTATAGAGTTGAACAGGGGTTGTATTTTGTTGGTTTATTTGTTTGATTGACCTTTTAACCTGTACACTAATTGCAGGGGAGTGGGGGGAGAGAGAAAGATAGAAACATGAGTTTGGACAGAAATCCTGAACCAAACCATAGAATTGGTAATAACTCTGAGTTTACAGACATAGAGAAATTATGACCACATTGCACTTTTGGAAAATATATTGCATGTGGGATAGCTTGTGTCCCTAGGGTAAGTGTTCTGCTTCTTTCGTGACCCATAACTCAAGAGCGTGGCAGGCATTAGCACTTTACAAAACATCTTCATTCTTCATGGCTGAGACAGAACCCGTAGCATGCAGAGTATCTGACTTATTCAGCAGTGATTCAAGTCATTTTATTTTAAACATTAACTTCATGTTGTCAGTATCCCAGATAGATGAAGGGTGAAAAAAAAAAGAAAAAGAAAAAAGAGGCAGTAGAAGTGTATCTAATTTTTTATTAAATATATCACTGTTGCAATCTGACTTGCACTGTAACGGGAAATTACACACCATAAAACAGTGAGAAGAATGGACCTGATGTATAATACAGTAGCCTGCCTGGAGAGGAATGCATATCACATAAAACTGTAAATACAGATATACAAATTCATACACGTACGCACACTGGGAAAACAGATAGATTTTTGCCTTGTGCTTCTCGAATCAAAAAAAGGAAAATGAATTGATACGCCTTTTTATTTGCCCTAATCTTTCCTTTGCCAATATCAGAGGGCATTCCCTTGTCTTTTTTATCACAGTCAGTAAAACAATAAAAAATAAAAGATGTGGCTTCTGTTGATACAGAAGAACTCCCCGAAAGTTCTCCCATTCCAGGGAAACAAGTGGTTTGGTTCTTCACATCTAATGATACTTCCCTGACCTTTCTGGTTTAGGCCAAGATGCCAGAAAAACAACAGCACTTCAAAGAAATGCCAGTATTAGTTTATGTTCTGAAGGAAGGTAAGTTATTTTAGGTTCAAACATCAAACAGTCTTAGGATGATCTCTCTATAAAACATACATGATACCATTTCTCAGGATTTTCAGAATGGTATCTGGAGGAAAGTTTTTCATCAAAATATCTTAGAAAAACTTTAAGACTCTCAGTGAATAATGAAATATTTCATACATTTGTTTTTTATTTGGTTATGCACATTGATAAGACAGAGACTACAAACTGAAAATATATGAGCTTTCAATTTTCCATTTAGAAGAGCCTTTGATTTAAAATACTATTTATTTTTTACAAGTTTAAAATAAAAATAAATGGTCACAAGTTAAATTAAAGTTTGCTTACTTGAGTTGAACAGTTATTCAACATAACATAAAGAGCACCTAGATTTCTTATTTTGCCATTATATAATTTTCCTCAGAGATATATCCCTTGTACATGTATCAGCAAACTGCAAAAATCCACACCTTCTGCAGCCCTACCTAAATTATTTTTCACTTTAGACTTTATATATTTGCTCTTCCACTTAGCAATACTTGAATCATTTAATGAATTATTGTCATATTTTTCAATTCTTGAATTTCATCCTGAACAGTTGAAGATCATGTGACTTCCATGACAGACTAGGAATACAGAGTGTTCAGTGTTTTGGTACTTCAAATGGACTTTCACACAGGTTCATCATAGTTTACCTAGCAGACCTAACAGACACCTTCCAGTACCTGAAGGGAGCTTATAAAAAGATTGGAGAGGGCCTATTTACAAAGGCCTGAAGTGAAAGGACGAGGGGTGATGGCTTTAAATTAGAAAGTAGCGGATTTAGATTAGAAATAAAGAGGAAGTTCTTTACCACGAGAGGGGTGGAGCACTGGAACAGGTTACCCAGGGAGGTGTTTGAGGCCCCATCCGTGGAGACATTCAAGGTGGGGCTTGACAGAGCTCTGAGCACCCTGCTCTAGTTGAGGATGTCCCTGCTCTCAGCAGGGGGGTTGGACCAGATGACCTCTAGAGGTCCTTTCCAACCCAGACATTTCTGTGTTTCTATGTTTCTATCACAGCTTGGTGTCAGTAATTGACATCAATGTCTGATCAGTTAATGAAAACTTGCCATTTTTTCCTAGTAAAAAATTTTTTACAAGAATTTTTACCTCTAAATGTACTCTCAAGTATTGCCTGGTTTTAGATAGAAAACACACTAAACCAAACTAAACACAACAAAACACAAACAACAAAACAATCTTGTTCTGACAGTGGAAAACAACAACACTTTTTTTTTTTTTTTTTATTCAATGAGATGAGTATTTTCCATAAACATTTTCACTTTGAACAAAGAGCTAATTTCCATTCAAAGCTGTTTAGAAGGAGAATGTTCAGAACATTTTAAGCAGCCTTAGGTGACTGCATTTCACTGATGGGTGAAGTGAATGCTTAAGAGATGTCATGTTCATAAAGCTTTACAGGATCCTTCAGAAAGGCAGCTGCTTGCTAAATATTAGGTACTAATGTTTACTATTATTTTATCTTTGCCTTTTTCTTTCTCTTTTTATAAACCAGAGCCATATATAAGAAAGGTGCACATATATTTGAAAGCTGCTGGGTTCATACTGGGACTGTACAGAAACAGGGTATCTCAATTTAGCTATTAAGAGATATACATGAGCAGAATATATCAGTTGTGACACTGTCATATCAACAACAATCGAAAGGCAGCAGGAGATAGGGGATGTTTAATTTTAAGTGATTAGTTTTAATAGCACACTGAATTCCATTAATCTTCCTTACATGGCATGTCTTCCCTGGCCTTAGTCCCATAGGTACTAAAGTTTATATCTAGCTTTACTCACAGAGTAAATAGCTGGGACAGGCTGCAAAGAGCACAGTCTCCTGCTCAGCAAAGTTCAACACAAGCTCAAAAATCTTTGCTGACGAAAAACCAAACAGCCTCATCCCTTTCAAGAAAATTAACAATTTTTTTTTCAGACAGACTCAGAAACAAGCATTACTGGTTCACATCATCCACACAGCAGCAAATTTTTGTCCTGGTAGAATAAACTTCACTATGATACAGATTTTTAGAAACATTTTCTGGTCACATTGTCAATCAATTCCTTCTGGATTCTACACTGACATCACTAATTATGGTAATAAATTTATTGCAGTGAAATTAACTGTATAACATTGCAAAAGAACAAGCTGCAATGAAATATGAGTAAGATGTAAATATAATGTAAGAAGTATGTTATCACATTCTTCTCACTAATAGCTCTGGCTGGATGAATTATGCTGAACCATATTAAAAGTCCAGTTTTCAAACCCTGAACTGAGAGATTAAACCCATATTTTTTGCTTCTATACTCTTCTTTAGCACCAGTTTCCAGAACTGGCTTGGTTTACCAATGAACCATTTTGTCTGTCAGTTTAGATTAGCTCAAATTAGTTCTCATTTCAATAACTGACAAAGATCATCTTTGACAACGTCAGTGACCTCACATGTCCTGACAAGGGCACATGTTCAAAGTCTATAGAAAAGGAAGAAAAGTTTTATAAATTGTGTACTAGTGGAACATAAGCATTAGGCTAACACTTAGGTTCATCTTTGGATATACAAAGCCATGAAAGAGAACTTTGTGTTTTCAGCTATGTACTTCATAATTGGTTTTGAGGATTAATAGATAGATAGATAGACAGACAGAAAATGTAGATATGCAGGCAAGCAACAAAATAACAAGAACAACAAAGAAATAAATTAGTAACTGCTGTCTCAAATGCCCTATGTGTCCAGGATTGTAACTACTTTAGAATTTGCTTTCATCATTATTAACAAAAAAATTCAGGTGCATTATTTTCATGTGAAAATCTGTATAAAGCCTGTTTAGGCACCTCCAAACTAAATCCCATCCTACAGGACAAGATACAGTCTGGAAGTTATATATTTATATGGGTGTTTTTCTCACTTGGGGAATTGATTATTGATATAATACCCATCTTTTAATCTGACCACTTGGATTTCTTTACCGAACCAGAACTGTAGGTGCTTTTTGCAAGGTGAAACCCACCCTCACATACAAGAGAGATGTGGTGCTGGAGAGCTCCAAAGAAGTTTGTGTCATGTCTATGGTACAAAAGCCTTTGTACAGGACCCATTCATCAAGGGGTAGATGTCATTTCCATTAGAGTAAGTTGTTCAAGGAGGCAGGGGAATGCCTATCATTTCTGTTTCTCCTGACTAGACCTGACATTCATCTGGTGGTGTCAGGGATGGTTTAAGGATAGTGAAATGCATCTTCTGTCCTCCTATCATTCAGACAAACAAAATGCCTGATAATCCTTTAACCAAGAAGTTACTTCATAGCAGACATGTTAGAAGCCTTTAAAATAGGAATATTTTAGACAAATGTATTTCTTATCTCTCAATATAAATCAACTTTTGTTTTCACTACTAGAAAAGCTTCTATGATTCCATGATAACTTGTGTCTCCAAAATTTTTAACACTGACTTCTTTATCTTTTTGTGACACTCCCCCCACATATCCTATCTCATTATTTAAGGATATATGAAGGGATTGCTACTTCCAGCACTAAGACACAACTATCTCGGGGTGATTTAAACTAGTGGTATTCAATACAGGACCAAACTCTTCAACATTACAAATCTGCCTGAGAAAGATGCTATTATATCTAACAGAAGCTTCAGCATCTGTTGTATATTGGCAAATTGTTCAAAAGTCATCTTCTCTGGCTGTTCTCTGAAATCTGGAAACTGAGCAATTTAAGATTTCAAATACAGTTTAGAAATATTACATGTATAAAAGTTAATTATTTTTAAAGGAGAATTAAAGATATGGATCCACCTGCATGAATCTATGTAAGCTTTATGGTAGCTTTGTATTATGCTGTACATGACATGAAATGCAATGAAAACCCAGCACAGCTATGGATAGATTAGTCCACTTCATATAGAAGATCAGGTTTGCATGGGTTGATTTAGTAATGCCTTTCTAATTTAATCATGTCACTTACCCTGACACCCCAGACTACTAATTTTCTGTGTCTGATTTCTAGTTCATGTAGAATTGTCACATATTGAAAAATGTAGCTTGACAATTCTCTGCTCTTGAGCTTGGTTCTTTAATATTCCGGAACTGAATGTAGAAATACCATGTGTTTGTATGTGATCATGTATTTAGCATAGCTCAGACTGATGGAGATCCAATTGCTCATGACCTTTGAAAAGGCCTGCAAGACTAGGGTACCAGCTGCTTTACCACCTTACACATTCCACTGATTATTACAAGAACAATTCTGTAAAAACCCTGGGCAAGAGGTCACAGTGTGCAGGATTACACATTCTTTTTAAATTTCGCTCACTCCCCACTTCCATGGCATGTGAGCTCTCTCTTGCATCTGGAGCAGCAAACTGTGACTGTACATCCAGCCTAACTCTTAGAGAACACATTAGAAGGACTAAGGAAGAGGTTAATAGAAATCCTACCATTGGTTTCAGCTATATCACAGTCATGCCAGTGGTGCATGGAGTGGAAAATTTCACCCCATATGCTCCCCATCTATATCTCAGCTATATGTCTAGTCTAGATGAGTTACAGATTCTTCATCTATAGTTAATGAGAAAGATGGGTAACTCCTGGAGTGATTAGTCCTACCTGTTTTAGATATTTATGAAATAATTAGATGACTTACCCTCTGAGAGTGCCGATATTGGTAGTACAAGGATGATCATCCAAGAACAGATATTTAAATGCTGAATGAGTGCTATAAAGTCAGGTGAATCCACTCTTCCAAATCTTACTCTACATCCCCAGCCCCAATATGGGTAGGACCATGCCTCCCATTATGAATATTCACAAGACAGCATTAGCAATCGCTGTAACAACAAATGCAATATCATCTTCATGTGGAAAATAAAGCTAAGGATAAACAAGATACATCATACTTTTTCAAGCTGCATCATTAAACACCACCAGGTGAGGCTTAGCAGATGATGCTGGAGAACTGGAAAGAATGACTAGCATCTTAGTTCAGCATGAGTATCAAAAAGAGGTATCACACAGTTTGATTTCTGGTGTCACAGCTGCTCATTTGGCTTCTCACATTCATATCTAAAATAAAACAAAACAGTCTTGATTAAAAATTTCTAGTTACAGAGAATACATCACAGTGCTTGTTATGTTATTGCAGTGATTAATTAACCCATCTCTTAAAAGTGTAAGTTTTACCTTTAGTGTGAACTTACCTGGGTTTTGCTTTTTATTATTTATACCTTTATCTTTTGAAAGTGCATGTAGCAACTAGAAAAATGTTGTCTTGACATGTCAATTATTAATTAGGCTAAATCACTTATCAGATTTTGATGCATTTGAAGATTCATTTCCTTTCCCCAATTAACCCATTAACCCCTCGACTACCATTTCATTAAGTAAATGGGAGGGCTGTGTAAACCAGTTAATATTTATTAACAGTGTTGTGCCAATTAGTAAGGAATATATTTTTCTTAGGCAAGGGCCAAACAGCCCTCCAGTCTTTTTTGTATACTCTTGTTTTCTTTTAATTTGGCTTGTGAAAGTAGCAGGTGTTGAAGGCTAAGTGTTGTATGCAATTTGAGGTTGTTCAAGTCTACTGATTAGGTGATCACTTTAGGTGGAAATTCTCACTGGAAGGCAGGATTCTTTCATTTTGGTCAGTCTACAAAATGTCTTTTTGCTGGTAATATACTTGCTGAACTTTGCTGCAGAAATGCACATCAACATCTATTTATCCCACATGGGCACATTTTAAAATGATGATCTCCACAATAAAGGCATGTACACAAAATATTTCATAAAAGGGCTCACTGCCTCTGACAAAGATCAAATAAAACTTGGTTGGTTGATCTGTCCATGCCTATAGGGTATTAGTGATTATAATATTGTGCTTTAATGGACTATGGACCCAATTTACATAACATTTACATGTCATCTACATACTCTTTATGGAATAAAAACCCAGTGATTCAGACACAAAAAATATCTAAGACATACATACGCAGTCTCCAAACTGATTTCTTTTTTGCTCTTCAGCTTGAAGCTTAGAGTTTTGATTTCACCTGTTCCCACTGGAACCCAAAAGCAGAGCAGAGTGATCACTGCTGCACTTCTACCAGTACTCACAGTGGAACAATGGCCATTAAATGCCCATTGAACCAAACAAGCACATAATTTTCAAATAAATTATTTTTTAAATACAAATGTAAATGCATTAAATTGTTCTGTTTCTTTTTTTGGAGGATTTTCTACTCCTCTCTGTTTTCTACCTGAATAATCTCTGACATGGCCAGAAGCAAGGTTTTTAAACCCCTTCACAGTGCTCCTGCACTTTTGCTCTGAATTTAGGTAAAATGGACTGGGAAGAACAGAACTGTGGCTCAAATATGGTGTAAAACAGCAGGTGTTCTGCATGGTAGCTGCCACTCAAAGATTTCAGAATTTCTATTCAAGAGAGAAATGTCCAGAAACCCTTTATTAAGTTCCTGGTATGATTTTGTCAATGAAAGCTTTGGGAAGAAATGTCCAGATCCCCTAAAATGCTGAGATGCTCAGCAATGTCCCAGTGATAGCTGAGTTGGCTGTAATGGCCCCTGGAGAGCTAAACCATGAGGGGAATCCACAGAACCCATACAGAAGCTATGTAAGGCCATTGTGTTTCCTTTGAGCTAAAAATAAAATGGCTTACCTCAGGACAGTGACAGCATTTTATGTTTTGATCAACCTGTGTAACCAGAATAGCTCTGTCAATAACAAGAAAGTAAAATTGTCAAGGACAAAGGCATACCATACTAACCAGGACATATCTTATGCCCAGGATGAAGAGTCATTTATTATAAGATAAGCACAAAATCAAAATAATTTTAGAATTCAGGAAGGAAATGAAAGATTTTGATTCTAGCCCTTCCTGATCTGTGTTTGGGAATAGTACATTTAAAAAAGTACCTGAAGCACTGCACCACTTCACTTTGAAAAGGAATGAGAATAAAAAGAAAAGAAAGAAGGAAGAAAATAGGAAAAAAAAAAAAATAAAGAAGAAAAGGAAAGATGGAAAAAAAAAAAAGAAATCATAGAATGGTTTGAGTGGGAAGAAACTATATAGGTCATATAGTGCAACCCCCCTGCACTCAGCAGGGACATCTGCAACTAGAGCAGGGTGCTCAGAGCCCTGGCCAACCTCACCTGGAATGTTTCCAAGGATAGGGCATCAACCACCGCTCTGGACAAACTGGACCAGGCTCTCACCATGTTCATTGGGAAAAATTTCTTCCTTCTATCTAGTCTAAATGTCCCCTCTTTTAGTTTAAAACCATCATCCCTTGTCCTGTCTCAACAGGCCCTGTTAAAAAGTCTGTCCTCATCTTTCTGACAGACCACCTTGAAGTCCTGAAAGACTCCAAGGTCTCCCCAGAGTCTTCTCCTCTCCAGGCTGAACACCCCCAACTCTCCCAGCAGAGGAGTTCTAGCCCTCCCAGCATTGCTGGGGCTCCTCTGGCCCCACTCCACCAGGTCCCTGTCTCTCCTGTGCTGAGGATGCCAGATCTGGACACAGCACTGCAGGGGATCTCACCAGAGTGGATCAGAGGGGCAGAATCCCCTCCCTCACCCTGCTGGCCACACTGCTTTGGATAAAATGCAGAAGAAAAAAAAAAAAGAAAAAGAAAAACACAGTAGGACAAGTGATTTGGACCTTCTGCTAGCCATGGATCTCAAGCCACTTTCGATCTTAAGTGTGAGAGAGCAGTAGTTGAAATCAGCAGAGCTGAAATCTGGTTTTGTGCAGCACACAGCATTAAAATCTGAGTTAAGATGAGGAAGTGATTGAGTCAATCATGTTATGTACCCTAAGTATGTAGAGGAGGTAGTACTGACTGAACTTGTTTCTGACCTTGTTCTTCTACTATCACTCACAGAAAAGACAAAAAAATGGGCCTGGTGGGCTTTTTGTCTGAACATTTACTGTAAGTTTTCGTTCTGATATTCTTATTACAGAAGGAAGGAAGTCAGGCCAACACCTTGCATGTGAGGCCAAAGCCACCATTTGCATGAGAGCTTTGGTCAGACATATTCTTCCCATATTTTATAGCATTAGTTGGCACAAGATGTCTGTCCAATTCTATCTCCAAAGATCTGATTTGCTTTGTAAAGACAAACCTGGAACATTCTGCTGATCAAGACCCTTAGAAGGGACTACTTCATCTGAACATCTGTGACACTGCAGCAAACCTGACTGCGAGTCAAAGCTCCCTTGCGAGCTGTCATCAAACCCAGGTTTCTACTGACAAGTACTTTGACAGTAAAAGTTGATATATATGAAACATAATCCCAGTGATGTATTATACAGGCAAAACTGCACTGTTATAGCCCATCCATTTGTTACAGAACTAACTCTTTTTCCTCCATATCTCTTTCCTGGTGGTTCTTATACCGGTATATGACGAAGCAACAAAACACAGGACAAAACCTGAGAGCACACGTCAGGAAGAAAGACCTGTTTCCCAAACCAAGCACACAGGAACATCTTTGAGGAGTGGAACAGGGATATCTGAGGAGATGGTAGTTGCAACTGTTGGCATAGCTTTTCAGAAAAAGGACATCAATAGCTTGAGAATATGTTGTGAGAGGGTTGTAACAGGGTGGTCAGAACCTACCTGTGGTTTTAGAACCCAGGATCAGCTGAAGCAGCCTGGATAACCTCCATCACAGCTGTACAAAAGAGATGAAAATGAGGGAAGATAAAAATGAGCACTGCTTGTGTAAGCAAACGGGGACTGATTTTGTTCCTTGTTATCAATGTTTCATCTTACAGTCTTCCGGAAGATAAATGGGAACATTTTATCTCTGTGACAAGACCAGTAGAGCAGAGGAGCTTGCTAATTCACTATCAGGATTGTAGCCAACATGTTCACCTTCTGCAGCTGCCATGGTCATGGTTCATGGTGGGACAAGGGTGGGAAGATCCTAGAGGCTGCTTGGAGTTTGGAGCTGGTAGAAGACATGCGCTGGTACAAGCGCATGCAGAATGCCCTCTGCAAGTTAAAGTTTGGAAATGTAGGTATATTGTCTGTAGAAAGGTGGCAAAAGGGTGGAGTTGGGTGAATCAACCTGGAAGACCCACATGACCTGCTTATCTATGGTATAAGTATCTGTAGGACCTACAGATCAGTGCATTAACATAGCATGTTAATTGTGTTCATGTCTGCATGAACACAAATCCTTCCAAGTGTAGCCCAGTGCAAGGGTCTGCATTATTTACATTCTGTGTTATACATGGTGGAAGTTTATCTGCAGGCAAAATGTCCAAAAAAACCTCCCAAATCTTAAATGCTGGAATCTAGTGCATTAGAATTATGATGTTGCATACGAAACAGCCCATGGGAGGGTCAAAGAAGCTGGGAGTTGGCATCTAGTAGAAGCTGAGCACAGCTAAGAGACAGTCCTAACAGAGGAATAGACTGACTTGGACCAAAGATAGAAAGAGCAAGCAGCTTTTGACCAGAGGAGTTCGTAAGCTGAGGATCATCACAACGGGGAAAAAAAGAGGGTACTACTGAAAACTGAAAAAAGTTTAAGGAAAATGGTCATGCTTCAGTCCGCACAGTTAGGGCAAGGAGGACTAATTAGTGATAGCTGCTGATACAACCCTGAACCAAACTAACATGCAGAGCATTAGTGACAAGATATATGCAGAAGCAGAAGCTGTAGGATATGTTGTCTCCATTTATGCTTCCTGACACAAGGTTTTAAGGTAGGGAGTATTTTGTCCATAGAGTTCATAGCTGAGAAGGTTTGAGCAAAAGATGCTACTGGATACAAAGATGAGGTAAGATAGGGCAAGATGGAAGATATAAGAAGATATGTAGGTAATTCAGGATGGTTTGATAATCACTAAACAAGAAGAGTGGAGAGGCTGGGCAGATGCCTGTTTAACTATGAAAACAAAGAAAAAGAAGAGTTTCTTTGTTGGAAGACTGGGTTGAAGATCAAGTTTTCTGAACAAGAGAACTGTGGAAAGAAATGGGCAGAAAAACATATGGAAAAAAAAAGAAAAAAAAAAAAGGAACAATTCTGTCCTACAAAAAGAGATTAAGAGACACCGGAGAAAATCCTCAGAGAAGCAAAGCTGGTGTGCAGCTGGTTGTGAGAGAACAGAATATGGAGCGTTCTGTGGTCAGAAGGAGGAACAGAAGACACAGGTTGTGGTTCATGGAGTTTATGGCAGATCCATGGAGTCATGTGTTGCTGTTGACTTTTATTGGGAAGAACTGTAAGGCCCATCACAAGAATAAGTAGTGAGAACAAAAGACTGTGTCTTCTGTCGGGAGAATTCACACAAGGGCAAAAAAAAAACCCCAACGGACTGTATGAGAAGAACACCAGTTATTTCTTTCTCAGCAAGTTCCTGGGCACTCTGGTTTTCCCAGCTGTGGAAAATGATGCAAATTAACTAATGTGTGACTGGTCTTCCGGTAAACTAGAGACAGTGGCATAAGTCAAACAACCTCTGTTTAATTTTGGGCTAATAATTTTATTCAGTGACAACTGAATGGACCAAGCTTTCTGCACTGACAAAGGTTTGAGTTCTGTCATATTTTGCACACTGTTGCCAATATTCTATTATTGCTGTCAATGTACAGTGGGGTTATTTTGACAACACAGTCACAAGTCATTGCCCCTGAAAATCTAGTTAACATATTAATTTAAATCATTTGCACACCAATAAGCCTTTGTACTTTTCTGGAAGGAGAACGTAAATTGTCCGCTGTTCTGTGAGCAGCAGATCTGCAGCAATGTTTACCATCGCCAACACGCTTGTTTCACTTTTACAAACCAGACCCCTTGATGTAGATTTCAAAGAGCTTTCATGTAAAATCCTGCTTGACCTTGTTGCATTGTCAACAGCAAACAACTTTTATGTGCAATCTCTGGTGACTTTCTTTTTCATTTTATTTTTCTTTTAAACATCAATATGTAATGATAAAAAAGGATTTCTGATAACATAATTTTTTGACTGGCAGCGAAATAGCTGCCACTTCATTCCACTGCCTACATCATTAAGGGTTTCTTTTCTTGTTGTATTTTTTTTTTTCCTCTTTACAGAAAGGGATGGGTTTAATCTCCTTTTAACTGGAAAACATACTCAAGCCATTTTTGCATTTGTTTAGCCTCCACTTATTAATTCTTCTGTTAGGAGGCAAGGAAAAGAAGAATAAAAAGGCCACTACAGTTGTTCCTATAAAGAAAGAATGTGTGTTTTGTAGTCAGAGCAAGAATTGGAAAGAGTGGGCTCTTGGGCTTGAATCCATTCTGCTGTGAGTTAGGGGACTTCTTTTCATTCACTGTGGTTTCGATTAAGGCTGTGCATTTATATTTCTGTGATGACTGCAACACCAACCCATTCAGGTTAGTGTCTTTCAAGTGAAATGAAGTGCAATGCATGAATCAAATCCCTTGCTCCATCAGTGCTCAAGGTATAGGTCTGTTGGGTACCACAGTGACATGCAGAGTACTTGAGCTGAACTAAGATCAGTGAAATTGTGACTGCGTGGGATTCTGCCTAGGAGATTTACCCCACCATGTCTGATATATGTCTGTTCCTGTATCTCGTGCTGCTATTGCAACTACCTGACTAAACCATCTCTCTCCTCTTTCCCTCTTCAAACTGGAACAGAGTCTCCTTTGTTCATCTCATTTTCATGCTGCCAAGCCATAGCAAGCCTGCTCATTTACCTTCACCCAGCACTTCATTTTGACAGTGCAAGTCTGGTAATTAATCCCATTTCATCTGAAGATGTCTACTACCTCCCTCAGAAAAAAACACAAAAATTTCAGACAGAGGGGTGTTAAGTGCATCAAATTCCTCCTATAGGAATTGTTCTTTATAGCATAACATTTGTGTTGGACTGAAGGTACAACAAATCCTGTATCTGACAGGGGTGAAAAATATATGCCTTCAGAAGAATAGTAAGAATAAGAAAATCTGATAATTCCTTCTCATGCTTCCCCAGTTTCCAGCAGTTCCAAGTCAGATACTAAAAGAGTCAGTTGTAGTTTCCATATATTTGGTAATCTTCAATGAATGGTTCTCCACGGGTATTTCTGACCCCTCCTTGTAGTTCCAGCGAGTTTAGTTAAGCCTTGTCATTTGACACAATTTGAGTCCCAGGGATCTTGTGAACAGCTCTTCCAGGAAATTTGTAGTCTTGGTTTGACTTGCCATCCTTCTCTGGAAGGTGCTGTACCCAGGATTGAAATAAATAGATACAGAAATAATACTTCCAACATTTTTGTCTCATGAATTTGTTGATTTCTCTCTCTTGTTAACTGTCTTCTTGGCCAAGCCCTTCTTTCCAATCAAGTGACTTGATTTGTAGGGCAACTTATTACCCTTTTTTAGTAGTGAGAGTTTGTTTCCTGTACTGCAGAGCAGTACTAACACTCAATCTTCAAGCTTGTCCAAACCAGTGGCTTCTATATTACCCAGAAAAAGTGGAGAATTATGGTTCAAAATTCCCTAGGCTTTAAACATCCAAAGGATTGAACCTAGATCTTGGTACATCAATTCCAAGGATAAAATTCCTGTGGTCATCCTTTGAGTAGAACTAGACCTTCAACTGTATGTCAAGAGAGTGGGATGTAGAGAGTGGGCAGTGATTTTGGCCAAACAAATCATGATTTGGCATAGTGCAGAATGTCAGTGCAACTACTTTCATCCCTTCCTCGTTTTTTTCCACAAGGGGAACAAATATCGACCACTGTCAGAATCTGCTAAAGGTCTGCAGCCTTTTCTTTTGTGACATAAATGCTATTAAATGATTCCTTTTTACACATTCCTCACCTTCTCAAGAAATCCACCATTAAAACAATAAAATTTGGATAGAAGGGGGCAACCAACCCCAAGTGACAAATCATTCTGTGTAGAAAGGGCCACAGTTCTGTTAATTCAAATGACATTTTGACAGTAGCATGCTGTCAGCCCAATGGTTTGACCTATACAACAACCTCTAATTATTACTAATTAAAGAATTAATTATTCATGGCAGCATGCGCTATTAGCATAGCAGAGATGTGTTGGAATATGAGTTATGCGCGGTTTATGAATCTTCAGAAAATAGATTCTTTAATAAATTAATAAAGGGGCTCTGGGGTTTCATTAAAAGGTGGCTGGAGGGGTTGCAAGCCAGTTTCCAAGGAGACCACAGGTGGTTTGCTTGGATTTTTTTTTTAGTTAAACTTGTTTGGGCCAGATGATTTCCCTTCCCCCCTCCCCCTCTCACCCTGTCCTCACTGCTCTTTCCTCAGGCAGAGAGGAGAACATTTTAATGAAACCCCTGTTGTCCTCATATCGCTTTGATCCCCGTGTGGTCTCCAACCTCCACGTTGGCCAGTTGTAGGATGGTGCAGTTGGTTTTTTTTCTATTCTTTTTTTTTTTTTGATTGAAAGCTGCAACCAGCTCAGCCATGAATAAACAACAGAAATGATAAAAGCACACGGGTAAAGGAAAGTAGAACAAACAAAGGAGAAAATAAAGGAAATTGCATAAATTCAAATGAGACCATCAGGATGGGAGCAGAGTTAATTACCCTGTTTCCTGTCTTAAGAGCAGATTTGGTGGTTGTTCTTATTACTGGTTTTATATCCATATTTTTTTT
>JAAGNO010004223.1:40259-52669 GCA_033439905.1 Ceryle rudis | reverse complement strand
ATACCAAGCCTGAGAAGAAATGGGATTTAATTACATTAAAGCAAACCACACGTAATTCTACACTTCTGAGTAAATATACACATTCAGAAATCTCTAGACGGGTAGGGGATATAGGCATATGTACATATGTATGTATGCTAATATTTTGATATATTAAATAACAATATCAACGTTTTTATTTTTGTCTGGAGTCACAGGACCAGTAGAGCATTTCAGTTGTTTCTGAACCACTGAAAAGCATTCATTCAACTCTTCCCCTCTCTTTGAGATACCTTTACCACTGGCCAATGAAAAGCTTACAAAGTCTTGGGGGATCAATTCCATGTTGCATGATGTTTGTTCTACTTTGGATGCTTCCTAACGTTTTCAGCCTGATTTTCAGGTCAATATTTAGAAATTTCACAGTGATCCTTACTCCCTCAATATATTTTCCTCTTTCCTCCAGATTTGTGCCCCAGGAGTATTTATTTCTGGTTTCATCAGGTTTTTTTGATTAAGCTTCTTTAATGGAGGAAGATATTTCACTGGCTTCCTCACGCCTGTTGTGCTTTGCTGATCAGTGTGTGGCTAGAGGCTTTTGTATTAGGAGCCTTTGTCTCTGTTTTAAGCATCTTTTCCCTGAACTGGCTTTTTGTTTTTGTGTTGTTGTTGTTGTTGTTGTTTGTTTGGGGTTTTGGGGTGGGTTTTTTGGGGTGTTTTGTTTGTTTGTTCGTTTGGGGGTTTTGGTTTGGTTTTTTAATGCTCTGACAGCTTGATGAAATCTCTTGGAGAGATTTTCTGAAATTTGGGTTCACTAGCCTCAAAATCTCAAAATTTTGTATAGACTTCTTCTCTGGGCAGTTCATCTGCCCTGAAAGCAAAAGTCTCAAGTGATCTGCATTCTCAGCTGTGGGGCAGATAGAGATCAGCTATGTCTCAGTTTTAACTGAAAAACAATTGTCAAAAAAATTCTATCAATGTTATTATGGTGCTGCTCATTTAACAATGATCTGGACCAGAACACGAAATCAAGAGAAATAAACGGATATCCAAACACTGAAGTTAATTGCTAACACAAATGGATGTTTACTAATATATTGTAGGAGCAGTTTTCACTCTAGGAAAATATTATCAGACCCTATGGGCATCCATTCCTCACTTTTTTTTTAATGAGCTCAGGAAAGATTAAAGCCCTAATTAAACACATATTTTATTTCTGTATTTAGGGTTTTGTTTTGTTTTTTAAACTGCATCCTTTTAATGTAAAAATGACATTCTGGCATTGCTTATATACCCAGAAGAATTAGATAATCAACAACAGTTTATAAGAAGTATGTGCCAGAACAGAGTATGAAGTTCAATAAAGAGGGTGTGTTTTCTTTCACATGGCTAGGAAAGATCATATTTTCTCTTTGGTTTGTAGCTATATTCTGCAAGTCAGATTGCAAATGTGCTACAGTTCAAATCTATTTATTTGAACTGTAGTCAAAGTTGGGAGCTGTTGTGCCAGGAGGTGTCAGACACAAATTAAAAATAAATAAATAAAAAATAAATAAATAATCTGGTCAAGATAGTGACACCATGCAGAGACAACTGTATTCAAACTAATCACTGAGCAGGGAATCAGCTCTCCTAATTCTAGACATTATGGTGTTGGTGCCCACATGTGGGTATTTTAGATCCTAGTTTCAGTCTAAGAGTGAATTAATTCAGTCAATAGAGTGTGAAGAGTGATGCAATGAATTCTCAAAGAAGAATATACATTCCAACAGCTGAACTGCTCTCCCAAATCTGCCAAATCTGTTGCCTCAGTCTCCACTGACAGGAGTGGGGCACTCAGCATGCATGGAAGCGCCTGTAGGTGATTAAGATTATGATGCTAGAAACCAGCATCCTCAGTGCAGAACTGTTGCTTGAAATAAGTTAAAAGGAGATGTGGGTAAGTAGTTGAGTTATAAAAGTCTATTTCTGTTGCTGATGGAATTATCTACAGTTCGTCCCACTCTTCCTATCCCAAATACCATCATATCCTATTCACACGTGGATGGAATAGACAACATCAGAAATTACTGGCATGTTTATACCAGTAAAATGATGCATAAATGTATTTGGACTATATATAAGGACTAGAAATGTTGCCTGCAAATAAACAACAGAGAGGGATGAGAACTTAAGTGAAATAATCACATTGTCCCCAGAACAATATTGTTTACCCTGGTGATGTATAAGGAGAGTTTCTAAGATTTGATGGGATGGGATTCTGGAGCAGCCTGACCTAACAATGAAGACCCTGATCATGGCAGTGCTGCCTAGTGGATGAAACATGGTGAGTAGAATGGTCTCTTCTGATTGTGTGAGGCTAAAGAACTGATGTTAATAATGTGCCCTGAGGTGAACTACTACTGTTTATTATGCACATTATTCCTAGTGTTGAGGTGACTAATCAAGAAGGGCTCCTTTTAGCTCCTTGCTATGTGTAAAAACAACAAAAAAAGTCATAACTTCCCCAAAGACTTTACAATCTACAAAGTCTTTACTCTCATTATCCTGTTTTACAGTGGATGGCCTGTTTTCATTTGAAAAATAAACCAAACTCTTTCTATAAATGAAAGCAGAGTAAATATTTGAAAGAACAACAATGCATGGAAATAATCTACCTTGCAGCTGCAGTGTGATAGCTGCTAGAAAGGTCTCATGATTTCTGTAAGGAATTCCCAGATACATGATAAGACCACACTTTTTCACAACCACAAAATTATTATGAAGGAATACAAAATTTATTCCCATATAAAAATATATAGGAGAGATCCATGACGTTATCAAAAAATTGTTCGATAGACTCCTACTTAATAGTACATTATACATGCAATGTCACAAGCGAGAGACCTAAACCGTGAAAAGTGCTTTATTAAAATTAGGATTTACTGAAGGATCCAAAGACTAAAAATCATCAGAAACATTTTCCTTATCTCTGCAAATAGTTTAAACTAATAGTGGAAGCACCTCTGCCACTGAAAGGCCAGATCTGTTGCATCAACAGCAAAAATCCAGACACAAAACTGTTATGTAAAGCATTAAAACCACTGAGGATGAAGTTTACCAGGTACAAATTAGGATAGCTCAGCTGACTCCAGTACTGTGCATAGCTGACTTGCACCAGGTGAGCACCTAGAGGCTTCTACCTGATAATAAAGGTCTGAGTCTGCTCTTGCTGATCTGACTGTAAATCCAGTCTAATTTATCAGGTTTAAATTTAGATTAGCTCTCTGTAAAATGAGATACAAATTGCATTCAGATGAGTGTTTTACTTCATGTTCCAGTTGAGTTTGACTTGTCCACAATGCCTCTGTTTCTTCAGATATTAATGGAAATGAAAAGAACAAATTCTTGCTGTTTTTAATAGCAACCACTGATGATAACCACTGTGTAGAGATGTGTCAGGACTAAGGGATAAAACTTCTGTGAAGTAACATGACAGCTATTTTTAATCTACTTAATATTTGTGGTTTATTCCTGTTGCTACAGGCCAGGGTCTATGGTGCCTAAGTTTTGTTTTATACTGCATTTCCTTAGTGACAACCTCCTTGTCCAGGATACAAGTTAATTAGTTCACCTGGATCACTCTTATTATCCTCAACTCTTATTATCCTCAACAGATGCAAGACTGAATGGAAACTCACCTGAAAGCTGACATTGTGACTATCATCGCATTGAGGATGCTCTTTATGCATGAGGATTGTCTGTCCATACATTTATCTTTCCATCTCTATGTTATTTCTTTCCTAGCTAGAGAAATTTTCCTCAGGGCAGCCCAAGCATGTGCTGCTCAGTGATGGTCAAAACTCCAAAAGGTCTTGACTTTCTGTAGTAAGGTTGAAAGGTATTGGTATTGCTCAGTCAAAAAAAGTAATTTAAAATCAAATTCTTTGCTGGTTTTCTCCTCGAAGTAGTAGTCTGTTAGCTACCAGTTTCCCTATAAGGTCCAGCAGAGGAGGCTCAGAGAGTTTGAAACTGACAAGGGTTTATTTCATTTTTCTCTCTGTGGCTAACTTTCACCAGAGCCCAGTGAACTCTGTGGATACACTTAGGATAGGACCATGAGTGCCTGACTGGGCACATGTGAAAGAAATGGAAAAGGCAGAAGGACAAGGCCAAAGAGAAGAACAACATAGTGAGGACAGAGGAATGTAAACACAAAAAGTAAAGAGGTGGAATTTGCTTTGGTGGTCATCACAAATGAACAAAAGATCCAACTGAAAAGACTAGACTGTCGTTGCCTTTCTTGTTAGCTATGTGAATTACCCCATGCAAATTGTACCTCAGTTTCCTCATCTGGTAACTGAAGGTAATAATAAGGTTTTTTATTTAATGAATTTTAAATAAAGTGTCTTTTAAAGCTAGAGGTGTAAATCATTATTACTATTTCCCTGAGTCAGTCATGAGAGGACTCTTTAAACCTCAGTGATGGAGAATATCTATGCACTATGCAAGTTGACCCAGAGACGCTTGCTCTGGTACTTAGAGAGTTTCCTTCAGTGCGGGATCTGGATGATCTGCATTCTGACCAAGCTATTTATTTCAGCTGAAGAGCAGGAAATATTTTTCTAGAGAGAGTGTAACACTAACAGTGTGATGCTGCAGGTAATACCTGAATATGCTTTGGCAGATCTGCAGGCTCTGCACCATATGCATAGACTCCTATAGGAGTCACATCAGAATTAATCTGAGTGCGGCACTTTTCTCTATTCCCTTCTTTACCTTCCCTCACTCTGTGGTTCTCTTCTGTTTAGACTTAAAGGCTTTGACAGAAAAAGTTTCTCACTTGAGCTAGTGACTGTACAGAATCATAGAATCACTGAGGCTGGAAAAGAACATTAAGTCCATCAAATACAAAAACTTATCTTGAAATTTTAGTTGCAAATGCTGGTTACTCACAGTAATAATTATTATTTAGGTGATCCTGCTCTTCTGGTGGGGGTTGGACTAGACAATCTTTTGAGGTCCCTTCCAACCCCTAACATTCTGTGTTTCTGTGATTATGATTATTCATCTACCCATATCTGTGTTATTGCTTTCACTAAGTTTTGGGTGATTTCTTTATACACTGAGAAGCTTTTTCATGACCACCACTCATTTAACCAAGCATTCTTCCAATGAAGGCAGGGTGTGGGCATGAAGAGGTATATTGTAAGTAGAGTTGATATAATTCTTTAATAATTTAATAAGAAAATTCCCATTCCCAATGAAGGAATTGGATCAGATTCTTAAACCTGACCTGTCTCTACATTTAATTTTGCATTCCTTCCATCACCCCCACACTAATCCTGGTGGCTGATCCCTCCTTTTGTCATGCTGCCATAGGTTTATGGAATCATCAGACATGCCCAAAATACTTCTCTCTCCCACTTTCCAATAATCTTAAACATTGATAGGATTTCACACAAGCTTTTCCGAGAGATGTCTTCAAATGGTGCTGGATTTCAGACATGCTGTGAAGGCTTTTTCCTGCCTTTCAGGGTGGAACACACTCAATCCGTCCTATTTTTTATGATGCGCTGTTGTCCCTTTCAAATCCTGCTGAAGGATCTCAATGCATGGCACAGCTCCCCTGAATAAGCCTGTTGTCTGAGGGGGAGAGACAATGGGCCTTATTTAATGAGATTAGTTACAATAGGAAAAATAGCTAAAAGAAAAAAAAAAAAAAAGAAAAAAAAATGAGGCAGTTACAGCAATTGGACTGGCTGTTAAACCACTCTTTTATGCAAGTTTGGCACCAACCATACCTTTTCCTGGACAGTTGCCAACATCCTTCACAGTTTAGACTCAGTCGTTGATTTTTTTATTACAATTTCCGCTCGACTTTACAGTTGCATGGCCTATGGTGTAATTCATTTCCGCTGTGAAAATGCTCCAGTATATTAACACTTCTGCCTGCTTGTAACTTGATCAAAGACAATGTATCTGCTTTAATTTACTCTTAACAGTGATTTTTTTTTTTTTTTAAGCAGTATAGATTTATTTCAAGCTGTGTCCTCATTGAAAATAGGAACCTTGTTTTTCAGTAGAGAACCAACAGCAATTCCACTTAACAAAATGTGCTCAGATATGGGAGAAGAACCCCAAATGCAGCTGTCATGCATCACAAAAATATCCTTGTGCTTTCTTCAAGGACACATTCAACTTTCAGAAGATGACTTCTGTACTACTATATCTAAACAGTTGTCTGTTTTTCTGTTTGGATGGGTAAAGTGATATTTACACATAAAATAGTCTGGTTGGAAGGGGTTGCTGCTAACCTGTTTCCTTTTCATCATTTTTTCTTGGAGAAAACAAACTATAGATTCTAGGGCACTATGAGAAGCTGCCTCCTTGAAGCTGGATGTAGACAGATTCAGAACCATGAACAATAATTGCTGGGTTCATTTGGTGCTTGAGCATGCCAGATACTAAAAGAAGAATCTTGAAAGAATCTTCAAAGAATTCTAGATATGAAAACTCTGAATTTTAACAGTTCCAGGATGAAGGCTTGCTGCATATATCTACTTCTTAAGATAGAGTTTTTAACGCTAGGAGAGCATGTGGTAGTTTGGTTTCCATAGGGCATAACCTGAAATGTTTCTCAGGCCAGGTATTCACTAAAGTTTTAACATCTAGAAACAGCAAGAAAAGCTGACTCATATTGCTCCACCATATTATTTGTTAATAGATTTTGCAGTTTCTTTTTCCTTCTTCCTATCTGTACTCTGACAGCATAAATCTATCAACAGGATTCAAACCTCATTTCACATTGACAGAGGTAGCTAATAGCAACAGTTGGCTGTTATTCTCTGCTACCACATCAAAACCACCCTACTAAGCTGCTCATGGGGTTTTCCCCTGTCTCCATACACTTCACAGACTGCCAGATCTAGGCTGCCCAGTTCTGAGACCAAGAAGCTATGAAAGGTAGACAAGGATCTACAGTCTTCTAGGAGACATGATGGGCTGAATCATGCTGAGTTCAGACTAAACCACTGGATAATTGCACTGTCCTATTATTAAGCAGTTTCCAAAACCTCATAGATTGTCCGAATCTGAGAAGGTTTTCACATGAACAGCATACCTGACCTTATTTTAGGTGATTCCTCATGCAGGACTAATGGTGTCTTGACAATTCTTTTACATTGTCCTTTGAAACTGTAAGATATTTTAGGAAAAATGTTTCAGAAGAACAAAAAAAAACCCCAACCTACCACCCTTCAAAAAATATCCCAACAAACAAACAAAAAAACCCCAAATAGTGAATGAAAACACTGGGCAAAGTATTTTTGTACTCAAGTGGCTCATCTTTGGCAAAATTAGACATAAAAGAAGATTTTTTATACCAGGAGGTAATCTGATATGATTGCCAGCTATACCTATCATAAAAAGTAAAAACTAATGCCCTGATTCTTACCCACCCACATTAAGCTGTACCTCACTTTCAAGTATTGGTATGATTTGTGTGGAGGGGACTGTCAGAATTAGGTCTTAGTGGAGAATCTGCCCCTAAACAGGTTATCTTAAGCTAAGTCCTTTGGTGAACTAAGTTGTGTTATGGACCCTGGTATGTTATTTTGTTCTTGCTTTTATGGGTGGCATCAAATTGTATGGTCACTCTATAACTTGACAACAGCACAGTTTAAACCCACAAATAAAAGTAAAATTCAGATATAACAGTGTGAAGTAACTCAGGAAAATAAAGAAAATGGCCATGTAAAGAATAATTCACAAAACAGAAAGCCCCAAAGGTGTCTGCAACCCAGCTATAACAACTATCTGTGTTAACTACCATGCAGTTGATCCTCCAAGCCATATTACTTTTACAACGTTTGATAGCAGCTCTTAAAAGATATATTAAAGATGGCATTTTCATCTACATTAATCAGTATTATAGCATCTAAGCTCAAGAGAGGGGCAAACAGTCAAGACTGTTAGCTTAATACTAAACAAGTGGAGGCACAGTGCCTATTAGGCATTCACAGTACATATGACAACCACTTCTGTTCATTGACTTTGTAGAGAAATGATTTCTAACAGTACCTGATGGTCCACGCATCAAAGTCTTAACCCTCTCTCAAACTGAGGTGTAGTAATAATGCCTGAATAATGGTCAGGTGTCATGGTAGACAGTCTAAATACAATATTATGTTCCTAACTCACCAAGACTCTTCTAAACCCTCCAAGTTGTAATACATATTTATGACCAATATTGTTGACAGATTTCCTTGCTTCAGTGGATTCACTTCAGTTAAATTCACCTGTAGTGTAGTCATAGAAATCAGCCAGAAGCCTGGGATGGCAGCAAATTTGTGGATTGAATTTAAATCACATTAAGCCATATTTACACAAGTGAAGTTACAGGTTGAAATGTGCTGCAAGCAATAAAAGCATCATTACTACAACTAGATCTAGTCTGATGGTAGGTAGTAGTAGTGTGTAGTGATTCGGAGGAAAAAGTAGGATAAGTAGGCCCTAAATATTAAAGAAGGAATTGAGACTTAGGTCAAGGAAACAACACCTACTTTACTTAAGATCTGTGTTGAGGGCTGACATGACCTCAAGAAATAATCAAGGGGACTCCTAAGGAGAAACAACTCAGAAGAGCTGGTAGTGAAGTACATATCATAGAATTGTTTAGGTTGGAAAATTCCTTTAAGATCATCAAATTCAACTGTTAAATAACTCTGGAATAAAAAAAAAAGACAAACATTTAACTCCTATTATGTGAGAAATATTATAATACATTTTGGCAGGTTTGGCTATAAGGTTTCTAAGACCAAAAATCTAAAACCACCTTTTCTCAAAAGCATGCTCCTGAAATGGCCTTCAGGATCAGATTCCCCAGGCTTTTGCATTATAAATCTGTGACAGTGACATCAAGAAGCCTCTTAATGCAGTTAGAATACATGAATAAGAAGTCCATACTATTGTTATTAATCAAAGCAGAGATGATGAATCCAAAGTGATTCCTCTGAGTGAGGGCAGAACTAATTCTGTTCAGTGATTCTGCTTTTCAGTCCAGTTCTTCTAACTCACTGCACTGTCTGAAGTTAGCAGCCTGTTTTCATAGTGTCTGGTTTCAGCAGTGATAAGACCCGGTGTTTAGAGTTGGTGCCAAGGATTGGCATGCAGACCAAGGCCACTGCTGGATCTTGTGCACCATGTTGAGGGGTGCAGAAAGAAAAAGTTGGCACCTACAGAGAGAAGGTGCCAGGACAGGTGACCCCAAACTGACCAGGGAGGTGTTCCAGCCCATATATGGCATATTAGGTATAAAGCTGAGGGATCATGAGGGTCTCGTCCCTCTCTTTGCCTTCTTGTTCTGCTTTGCCAGCTTTGCTCAGCTTGGCTCGGGTCCTCTTCTGGTTTCTTTCTCGGAGTATCCAAGGAGGACTCTGTCCATTCTGCCTTCAATCTTGATCTGTGTGTTCCTGAATCCAGCAGCAGAATCCAGCTCCTGAACACAGCTCCCCTCGGCTGCAGGGTAGAGTCTAGGATTCTCCCAGTGCCTGCTCCACAGCATCAGTGGTGACAGTGATGTAATTGCCATCAGGGGGGTTGAGTTTGATACTGATTTTGTATATATCTCTATGCAGTCCATTTTTTATTATTATTTCAATTTTAATTAAAGCTGTTCTAGTTTCCTTTTCTAATCGCTAAGTTTCTCTCCCTTATTCCCTTTCTCTTCCCTTTTGGGGAGGAAGGGGGCGTTAACAGAGAGCATCTGCTATAGGTCCAAGGGGATGCCCTGACCCTAACCCGTGACACCCAAACCAGACATGGCTTGGTCCTATAGACAATTGAATTCCATACCATAGGACTTGCCCTGACACAGTGTATTAGTAAAGTTGTAATCTTGGGGAACTAGTAGGTGTCATCCACAAACTGCTTAGCTGCAAGATAGCAGTGTGGCTGAAAAGCAGGTAAGACACTGGGTGTAAATGAAAGTTATCTGTATTTCTCTGCAGTTATCATGCAAATAGGAAAGAAGAGTAAATATGATAGCGCCATAAGGACATTAATTCTGCATAGTAAACTTGTTCCATTGCATTGTTATTTTTATTTTATATCTCCCTTTATTGTTTCATTAAATTTTTTGTTGGCAGCTTTAGAAAGCACCCATCAAAGAGCAGTTGACATTACAGAAAGAACCACTCTTGTCTTTGATGCAAGTAAAGAACTTGCACACACGATGTGGAAGGTTTAATCAGTTCATCATGATGAGGAATGTACATTTCTGAGCTTGACCCTGAATTCTCACTTAGCTCCAGGGTAGCAGTTTTGGTTTGCTTCAGGGAGATAGGGAGACAGTTATTTTTCCCACTGCTGTTAAACATCTGCCTGCGGTCAGGCAAAAGGGAAGAACATGAATTTATGCTTCCGGTTCATTTCAACAGAAACAATGAAACCGTCAACAAGTAATGAAAATGGAGAAATTCTGAGCAGGGCTATTTGTTCTCATCAAACCTCATCTCTTTATTCAATCATTAAAGGAAGAACTGGTAGAAAAAGAAGAGTATACTTTGAGAGTGTATGAAATGTATGAGTGAATACCAATATATATTGCATTTATACTGGAAATCAAACCTATGACTACATCAAAAAAAGCACACCAGGTTTGACTGATGATGCCTCTTTTCCTCTATCTTATATTTGGCAATTACCTTAACATATTTTCACTTACTTTATGTTAATAATTACAACTTAAATAATGTTTTCCACAATTCCGAGGCCCTAGCATAGTTTTCCTGATCTTCCATTTATCATTTTTGCATATTAACACAGCAAGCAATTTCTTCATTCATTTGCCAACTGTGTCTAAAATTGATTATGAATCTCTCTGAATTTTTTGCTGACCTATTTTTTTTCCCTTCCATACTTTTGGGTACAAGGCAATTCAGCTTGCAGTTTGATTATTGGGTCCTATCTTTTATTCCTAATATATTGAATGTGGGTTTTCACTGTCCTTCACTTTGCTCAATGCCTTAAGTAATTTACTGTATTTTTTTAATTGTCATTTATTAAATAGTTACTTTAACACCTCAGCACATATTTTGCTGCATGCTTATTTGCTGACCCTAGTTTTAGCAGAAGTAATGGAAGACCCAAAAGCTACGCACCTGCATAAATGTACAAAAGAGTGCTCTTTACACAAGATTTTTTAAACCTCAATAATTACCTGAATTAGAAGGCAAGCTTTCCATCTGTGTTTTTGCTTTTCACTGAACCTTGTTAACATGTTTTTAATGAGTTCTGAACACATTCCTTCTCATTTCATATCTAGAGTTAAAGAGAAATCTGAGAGTTTAGTTATTTGTAGGGTTTTGGTTGGTTGGTTGGTTGGTTGTTTTTTTCTTGTAATGTTGAGTCACTGGAGAGAAAGCTGAGAACTGATGGAAAAATATGCACCTTTCTGAACAACACCCGGTTTTGATATAAAGACTTTTTAGGGATTAACTTCAATAAAAGCAAGAGTCTTTTCAATGGGATCTGAGTAAAACATTCAGTGTGGGTTTTTTTGGTGTTTGTTTTTTTCTTTTGTTTTGTTTGTTTGTTTGGTTGGTTTTGTTTTCCCCAGGGCTAAAGCCTCACATTTTATCTCCAGATTCCTATTTCTCAGCTTTTCCTATACCATTAATCACTTCTCAGATTCTTTTCCTTTAGAAGGTGTCATGTTTTCTACGTTCCCTGAAAAAGAACTCATTTTCAAATACATTTGTTCAGAGGCTGCAAAACAAAGCAAGACAAGGTACTGTAAAAAAAACCAACTAACCAACCAATCAATCCAAAATAAAACCAGAATCTTTACATTATGGTGTTAGACATTGTAAGGTTGTGTGCTTTTTTCCAGTATAACTGTCTGACTTTTAAAGAGCTAAAATGCTGAATCTTCCATTTTTATGAAGACTGAAAAACATTTTGATGTTAAGGCAGGACATTGGCAGTCATGTGAGCTGCCAGTGCCATGAGTCTGTGCTTGAAAACACATTATGGAAATCAGTCCCAATAAATTATTTGCTTTGACTTTTCCCATCTCGTACAAAGTAACTGTTCATTGTCCAAGTAATAAAAGAGAGAGAGATTTAGAAAGCCCTTAATAACCAGTAATTAGCTTTCTATTTCCTGTTATAAAAATTGAACACACTAAAGAACTGAGTCATTTGTATCATTTTCAAGGAAGGAATTATCATTTCTGTCATAGGTCCTCCCACGAAGTTGTGCTTAATTTTAGCATCCAGATTCTAACTCATGGCCATGATTGTCATCATCATGGAAATGAAGAGGATTTTGGAAATGGGAGAAGGAAACAAAAATGCTTCCAGTTTTGTTTGGAATTATGAGTTTCACACAGAACAAAACCAAACCAAAACAAAACACAAATAATAAAATAAAAAGGAAAAAAAGAAAAG
>JAAGNO010004223.1:25370-40159 GCA_033439905.1 Ceryle rudis | reverse complement strand
AAAGAAAAGAAAAGAAAAGAAAAGAAAAGAAAAGAAAAGAAAAGAAAAGAAAAGAAAAGAAAAGAAAAGAAAAAGTCTAAGTAAAATGTGGAAGCAAGATAATTCCTCCAAGAGGCATCTATACACCCTCAGTATTGGCAGGCAAGCAAATCATTAATAACAACAACAAGGGAGCATTCATTTTTGTACAGCATCGTAGCTGAGCTGTACTGTGTGGAGAGAGAGAGAGACTAATGTTGAAAAAAAGCACAAAACACTTCTAATATTTCCTTCCTCCATAGTAGAAACCATCTGAAATTAATGAGTCTTATTAATGTAAATTGCACCACACTGTCAGACATAAATATCCCAATACCAAAGGGGCCCATTACCATTAACATCAGAAATGATCAACAAATAAAACTGTTAATGCCACAATATTTACTGGACAAATTGACTACACTCCAAGATAGGCTTATGATCGTGTCTTGCTGTTCGATTTCATTTCCCTGCA
Source organism: Ceryle rudis (assembly GCA_033439905.1). Taxonomy (NCBI): domain Eukaryota; kingdom Metazoa; phylum Chordata; class Aves; order Coraciiformes; family Cerylidae; genus Ceryle; species Ceryle rudis. Next base: position 39,666 of record JAAGNO010004223.1, on the reverse strand, counting down.
AGATGCACTAATGCATGTTGTTATGTGCAGCTGTGGCTGCTTTTCATAAAAAAAACCCCAAACAAACAACTATTTTCTATTGGGAGGTGTAGAGCTCAACTTAACCACTATTATTTTCTTCCCCTTGTGAAAATTGAACATTTTGGTCTCTTCAAAACCAATACAGGAAAATCTTAGATTTTTATTAGAAAGGATAGAAACAAGCTTGAAGATTAGTTCTCAAGAGAAAAAAACAAACAAACAAACCAACAAATCAAAACACCAGACTAATGGTTTAAGTCAATCACAAACAGATGTTCTCCTAGAGAGCTAATAAATTTTTTTCTGATTTTTTTTCCAGTAGAAATGCAAAACACAGCAGCCTTTGAGTAAAATATCCGATTTTTCTGCTGACATTTGCTCAAACTTTGAATTTTAAAGACACCAGATTTGCAACAAGAAAGCTTCAGCTTATCACTAGCAAAAAACCACATAAATATTTTTCCTCAAATATTACATGAGTCAGTGAAGATGAAAAAGTTAATACAAATGTGTTTTAATTTCTATGATAAAAATAAAGGCAACAATATTAAATTTTAAAAGTTTTGCATAACTTTTCCCTGATTTTCAAACAGCTGAATTCGAGTATTTAGAATTTACTTCCAAAGTTCACGATATTGTTTTATCTAATAAGCATTTAATGTAAGAGTAGGGCCTGTTTCTTCAACGCTTCTGCAGCACTTATTTATGTGGAGTCCTGTTTTATGTCTGAAGACTTAAAGCTCTGCTACTATTAATATGACAATGGAGTTCTCAGAAAAACACACTGTAATCTGTGTGAGCTATTAGAGAGGTGACATGTTAGAAATTAAAGAACGAAGAGAAAAAAAATAATTTATGCATTCTAATTTCCAGTGGATTTTATTTTGAATGGTGAATCCTGTTTAAACAAAATGGTCCCCTGATGTTTCCTAAAATTGGGCCACTGAGTATAAAACAAGGCAAATAGTACTTGTTCTGCTTTACTGGTAAATTTAAGTAGTTTTCCATACAGGGTCCTGATTGACATGCATCAAAGTTTACTGCTTAATTATTACCCAGCACCAGACAGGGAAACTGAGACTGTAGATTCCCCTACAAGGCAGAGGTTAATACACCTAAGCAATTTGGTTAGGAGTACTGATCCCAACATCTGGTTTTGAACACATAATTTCCATTGACTTTCATGGGGTTTTGGATGTTCTAACCTCCCTTTGCAAACTCCAAGTCTGTGGATGTGAGTCATGTCTCAATTTGATCATTGAAACTCCCGATATACATTTTAAGTCAGTCGTCGGGGCTCCCTGAACAGTTGGTAGACAAGGATGTGCACCTCCAGAAGACAATTTGTCCCACCTGAAGAAAGACATTTAAGACATGTAGGGTAAATTTGCTTTTGAATTATCTGCTTCTCTCCTTTCACTTTTGAGATAATACTACATGTCTAAATTTTAGACAAAGAGAAATTAATCCAATATATGATTACAATATTGCAGCATCACTATAGGCCCCAAATCTTTGACCACCTAATTATTTTTAACAAAGAAATCTGACCAAAAAAACCCCCAAGATCCACTCCTGTACTAGGCAACTAGGCAGAAAGCTTGTGATTTTCTGATGTTCATGTCAGTACATAGTTTTGTGTTCATTAAAAATTCAAGAAGCTTAATTTTCAAAAAGAGATCGCTGAGTAAAGGGTAAATAGATACCATAGAAGTACACCAGACTTCCTTCAGCCTCACAGAATACATATTTAAACTGAGACAGGGACAGATCTGTGACTCACACTACCTGGCACAGCAGTGCTTCTATCCATCCAGCTGCTCCTGATCATCCTCTAATCCTAACTACCAGGTGGGGAGTGCTCCAATGCTGTTGCCCAAATCATGCATGTGAGTTTTCTGCGACAATACAACTAGACACACTCCAGTGGCTATGCTAACAATTTAATGGTAGGAGCTACATTGTGCCACTGACCTGATATTCCAGGTTTACTAGTTCAAAGACAGCCTCAGAGTCTAAAGCAGCATCAAACGACTCATCTGTAGCAACAGAATCAAGGAAGCCTTGACACAGTTATTAACAGAGTGATCCACAGCCAGGGGTGAAAGGATTGCTTGACAGAGCCTTTCCAGTGCAATTGAGTGTTCCCAGGCATCATTCTATCCATGTTTGATTGCACACTACAAATATTACCTTTTCCAGCCTATGGGCCTTACTGCAATTCGTACTAATAATAATCACTGTATTTTTTTCTGATGTTTTATCCACCTCATTTTAAACAACTTAGTCACTCCACTTGTGTGCCTGCTGTATGGTGTAATTACTGAAGGTCACAGCAAAAGCCTGAAGCAGAAGAAACAGCGAACTCAACTGGTGGGGCCCCCAACTGACATCAGTTGACCTACTTTTCTTGAAGTCAATGAAGCCAGGAACAATTGAGGGTTTAGCTCTTTTTTTCCTAATTATTTCTGCTTTAATCACAACTCTATCCTTCTTTAAGGACCTCCACAGCTGGAAACTGCACAAGAAATAACAATAACGTCTCCAAACAATGATTAAAATCAAATAGTTGGTACCTGCTCTGCTGGTTTATTAGAAGACTTTATACTGGCACTACATTGACTTGATCTGTCAGGGCTGGGTGGTAGACAGGCATGAAATGCCACATGCTGTCCTGAATTTAGCCAGCCTAGTAATGGCTTTTCCCAGATCATTCAGCCAGTGAATCTTGAGAGGATGAAAGAGTATCTGTACACAAGGCAGATTATTCAGGTAGGGAAATTCATGACAACATGGCCATTGAGGCCAAAAACATAAGCGCTTTCAAAAAGCAGCTAGAAAAAATGATGAAAGAAAAGTTAATTCAGACTTACAAAAAATAAAGATGCAGGTTGAACTTCTGGCTTGTAGTCTTTAAGACTTTTGTTCCTGGAAGATGGGAAGATATACTCAAGAAATAAATGGAATTCAAGCTTTTTCTTGCTTTGTAATCTTAACCTGAGGATCCATTGCAGATCACTCCCAAAATGACTGGGCTTTCAGTGGACATTTAGCTCTAATTCATTCTTAGTCAAGCACTCTTTACCCTTAACACTAAGAGTGCTGTCTGTGCTTTCTAGCTGACTTCCATATCTTCAGTTGAACAAGATCTTTCTGGTTTGGGGTGTTGTTTTTTTTCTTTCTTTTTTACTTCCCCTTCCCCAAAATATCCATATTCCCCATATCCTTACTTTCACTAGATCCTGTTTTCTAGTAGGAAACTAGATATGGAATGCCATGTATATGCACACACATATATATGTGTGTGCATACTTATGTACTGTGCTTAATTCTTTACAATTAAGCTTGGTGCTAATTGTTTTTGTGCATTAGTCATAATCACTTTTTAAGCAGCAAAGCCTATTATTGCTGTAGTGTGTGGTTCAGATGCCCTGCAGATTTGAGTAATTTTGGGTAATGCAGCTGCATGTGGTAAAAAGATTTTACAATGCCTATAAAATTTTGCCTCATGACATGTTCAGCAAGTGAATCTGTGGCACTGTGCAGCAGTTTCAGTACTTTTATTAAATAGTGGATACCATCACATTATGCAGGTTTAAGCAAGACCTATCCTTAGAGACAGAGATTAGAGGTCTAGAGTCTGGGTTGAGAGTTCACAAGGAGCAAACAGTTTCTGCCCGTCTAATCTAGTGTGTTCACTTTATCTTAGATTTTGGATGTGTGATGTTGGCTCATCTTCCCTCAAATGCCCTGTAAGTTGCTGAATACAAAGTGTTAATGTCGCACAAATACAACAGTGTTTCATAGTGAACCACTAGAAAGGATCTTTGCAAAAATGGTTCAATTATACAAATACCGATCACTGCAAAATTAGAGGAGAGAGACCTGTTCCACTGGGGCCCTGGGTCTCATCTCCTGTCATGTGGCAGTGTTAAAGCATTCAAATGTCTTTCTCCTCATCTCATTTAGGTGTCTAAATGTTATTTGCCTGAGTCTCAGCTAGGTATTCAAAGGTGTTATTGCAGTCAATAAAAGAGATCCTTCCAGATAGTGACTTGTCTCTTCCTAACATAGGTCTCTACTGTGAGACAGGTAAAGAGCTCTCAGGAGGTAGTAGTTTCTATCTGCTGGTACAAAAAAAAAAAGTCAAACATGGGAACACTAGATCTAAGCATCCAATATTTAGCTGTCTAACATGGAAAGGACATAAATTCCACTATTTTCACTCCTAATCTGAATTAGCTGGATCAAGCAATAAAGACAGTTATATCACAGCTGTTCTTTTCTGTCACACACAAAGAAGATTTTTAAGTAGGTTGGAAAACTGACCAATATTCTGTTTATTCACATGCTATTCCTGCTGAATCCTAAAGGGCACTAGCAGCAGTTTTTGTAACAGTATTCTGAGACATCATTTAATACACTTTCAGCATGTGGGTTTGTCGTTTTGGTTTTCAGTGTGTTTGGGGTTTTTTGTTTTTTGTGTTTTTTTCCCGTTTTCATCCAGGGCTTCAGTAACAGGGTTATACAGCTCCTAGATCAATGCTGAGTAACATCACACCAGCTCAAGGACTGAACTGAGAGCTTTTGCTTTGGCCTGCAAATAAAAAAGCAATATAAGCCTGTCCTCACTCAGCTAGTCACAGGAAAACCACTATTCACATCCTGATCTTTTGTGCAAAAACCCTGGAGGCAAATGCTGTTGTTTCTGTTGCTAAAATACCTGTTTGCTAAAACAACAAATGAAAATCATGATCTACCCACTCATTGTCTCTAAGGAAAAGAAGTTAAATTACCTGAGTGCATTGCTTGCCATGATTATCACTTTGAATTGTCATGATGCAAAACACCACATTACAGCTACGAGTGTGCATCGCTTTACAGTCAAAGTAACTTTCCCTCTATTCCTTCCCTATTTGCAACTCATAGGCAAGATAAGTGTATGATATAAAGGCAGGACTTGAAATAGCAAGACTTTCAAGTGATTTAGAAGTGATTAAGATGGGATGAGCACATGGTTCTTATTAAATCTCTTATCCCTTGGTGAAGACAAAAGATGGCTAACATAAGCACGCTGTGATGGTATCAGATGTCACAAGGACTGTGCCTTTAAAGATTATTCAACATTATGTCCTAAATAAACCCACAGGCACAATTATTGAAATGTGTTGCAATCACACTTAATTAGTTTCAGTTAAGCCAGTATAGAAACATCTTCTGCAATGAACTTTAACCTTCACAAGTCACTTCCAGGTTCTTCTTTGGATCATATTCCCTTTGAATAACCTTCTCCACCCTGCACCCCCAGCCAGAAGGTCTCTTTTTTTCTGAAAAGCCACTATTCTGTTATATCTCTGCAAGTACTTGGGAGGACGTAGCTCATAGTATCAGAAAAACTCTTTAATTTACCTCTTTCCTAATACCCTGATGGCTGCTGCAAAAGTGAAAACTGACACAATACCTCCCATCTCAACACCAATTTTCATTAAAAGAAATATCAGATCTTCAGAAGACACACTTCTTGACACTACTTTTCATGAAATATTCAACAAAAAGCAAGAAAGTTTTCATTGTTAAACTCCATGGTTTCTTGTCAGTTGACTTGGCTATCCTTTTTTTTTTTTTTCCTCAATAACATACATGGCACGTGTAGAATAATCTCCCTAAACAGTCTAATTCCATGTTCAGTGTCCTGCATGGAAAATTAACAAGACCAAGAAGAAGAAATCCTGGGAAAAAATCCTTTTTTTTTTTTTTTTTTTTTCCCTAAAATAGCTCTAAGTTTTTCCTTCCTTTTTGTCCTCATAAAGATTTGTTTTTCTTTTTCAATTGACTCATCTTCTTAACAGAGAAACTAATTTCCAGCCAGATCCATTATTATTTCAGGAGCAAGCATGTCAAAATGAATAATATTCCTAGTTTTTAAGTGGTTTATTTAAACATTATCAAAATTATTCATTTTCCTTTTGACTGTTTCAGGATTATATTGTATAGGTAGGTAGGTAGGTAGGTAGGTAGGTAGGTAGGTAGATAGATAGATAGATAGATAGATAGATAGATAGATAGATAGATAGATAGATCATCCACACGCTGTGGTTTATGAGTTGCTTTAAATTAGGGCACTAGGGCACATCCTGGGAAATGACAAAACTAAATTGAGGAATAATTTTAAAAAAATCAGAATTTTCACAGGTAAGAAAAGTGTTAAAAGTAATATTTTCCTTGTGACAGTTCAAGCTCTGATGAATCTACACTCTCCAGTGAAACAGATCACATAAAAAAAAAATTCCAGTTCACTGCCCATTTCTACTTTACCCTAATTTAGATCCCCCGGAGTTTTACAAAAGTATAAAATCCTCTGACTACAAGATTTGATTCTTCTTGCTGTCAACATACCCTGTCCCTTTTCTGGGTCAGTGTTGTTCCTGATACTAAGATCTCTGAAAACCAAACAGGATTAATTGTAAGCCTAATATCCAGATTTCATGGACCTGTCCTCTCTCCATCCCTTTGAATGACCCCACAGATCCTTCCTGACACCACTTAAGGTAGGTGACAGAAAATAAGGAATATTCTCATTCCCGACCTCCATGCTATGACAGTGAGTCTTGTTTTAAGGCTCCACAAGTAACCATCCAGCAGTGCTGTCCAGCAAAGTTTGCACACCACTGCTTTGCTGGGGAATTAAAAGAAACAACACCATGTGCAGTGCTGTCAACACCTTGGCAATATCAGCCTTTCCTCAATTACTTTTGCTTACAAATTACTCCTAATTTTGTCCTTTAAAGCTAGTTAAGAACAAGCGCTGGTAGGATTGATGGGGAACTAACTGCATGATTAAGTAATTACATTTTTAAAGCTTGCCTTACACTACGACTAATGATTTGTCACACAGTAGCAGAAACCCAAGATAATGAATGAGAAATGTTTACATGTAGTTAGTTTCTTCCAAGTCTTTTGTCATACCCTGACTGGTGCCATATATGCATATGATTCTCAAAGAAAGAAAATCTATTATATTATCTCAACATTTCTGAGCAATTTGTTAGACCTTTGATCCCATGTACCATTTATTATGTGATTTGTCCTATAATCAAAATTCATTTGTGCTAGAATGAAACAGAATTGGTTTTGGATAAAATAATTTTCTCTCAGAAAATGGTGGTTTCACTAAATTCTAACATGTTGTTGATACACGATTCCACAAAACTCAGCACACCAAGAGTAATCTGAAACTTTGCTTCAATAGTTTTGAAGTCCATAATTTGGGTGGTTGTTTTGTTTTGTTTTGGTTTGGTTTTTTCCTTTTACTTCAATATGTCATTCAACTGAAAGAAGACTTTTCAGTCTGTGTATATCTGAGGCTTTAATAAGGTTGTTATAATTTTTCTGAAAGGAAACATTTCAGTAATTCCACCTGCTAAGACATTTCTGAAATTCTGTCACTTTTTTCCCTTCAGTTGAAACAAATTAAAATAAAGAAACAGTCTTTAGAAACAAATATTCCAGGTTTTGATCAGCTCTAATCATGATCTGATTTGATAGCCAGCTGAATTAATTTGATAGGATGTTAACTATTATTTACAATGTGGGAGCATTTGGAGACATCAAACACAATTGTGCCACAACTGAACGAGGCACTGCACAGTTGCTGATGGGCAGCTGATATACAGTGAGAGCAGGAGGGGGAAGAAAAAATTACTTACCCAAGGTCAGAGGAAACAACTTGTGGTTACTAATCTGACTCTGTCCTCATTCAAAAATATTAATTCTAATAGTTTATGCCCTTCTATTGTATGAGTCAGATGTAGCTGAAATTGAGGGCTATTTTTGAGTTGTAGTTTGTTTGTTTTCTTGTTTGGCTTTGTTTGTTTTTTAAACCACATCAAATCAAATACTGTAACTAAGTCACTAGAATAAGTGATCTATCATTTAGGGCCATGTCTAGTCTATACTTTTACTCATCAACTGTAATGTGTCCTAGGGGTTGCCTGCTTGTTCAGAAAAGCAACAATAAATAGCTATTCTTGAAATGAAAGAAGACTATGGCATTGGATCTACTTCAGGACAAGGGAGAAATGAAAGATTTAAGAAGCCACTTTGCTTTAGAGCTTAGAAAAACATGTTTGGTGCTTTAGTTACAACCAGAAGTATGGGAGGAGTAGGAGCCCTGTTTCCTGCCTCAAGGACTGCCCGTCACACTCCTCACATCTCACCACCTTCACACCAATGCTGTCATTCAACCTGATACAGGCAAAGGCAGTAGCAAGATCATGATCAGTCTGCTCTCGAACTATGGTGTCTTTAGCATCTGTCCAACATCACCACTCCTGGTCATGCTCACTGATGAATAATTCAGGCCAATGAGAAGAGTTTTATGTATTTATTGTAATCTCAACACGGTAAAACCATTTCTACTCCACACTTAGGCTATTTTCATAAAACACAGACTATAGGTGCCTGTTTAAGAAGTTATTTGACTGTATTTAGAAAAGTGCAAGGAAGAGATTGCTACTGACCCAGAGAGTTAATGTGCTACAAAAAAAACCACGTCAGAAGGAGTAACAGTTATGAAATGATTGTCCAGTACAGGAAGTCTGTAACACAATGCAGCACAAATCTCCAATCTCTTAGTACATAGTTTTATTTTTAACCTTCAGACAATTATGCCTTGAAAATACTCACCACATCTTTGTAGAAGTAGGTATAATTAGCTGATAGCATCAGTCATAGCAGGTCTTCTTTGCTGTCGTGAGCAGACTAAATAACATTTCAGTCTTTAAATAGTTCTGGCAAATCTACCATTCTATCCAGAAGACAGTGTGCCAAAAAACCCTAACAAATGGAATTGCCTATACAAACTATATTGCAAGAATACATACAAACTGCTTTGGATGTTGAGCTGAAATGGATGTGCATGTGGGGTTTCTGTTGTTGTGGGTTTTTTTTTCCTGTGAGCTTTTAAAATTTTCCCCTTCCTAGCAGTTACTCTTCCAAACACAAAGGACAACTAAACTGACATCAAGTAAAGTTAGTATTCTCCTGTCATTTCTCTGGACATCATCTGTGACAGTTGCGCTCGCGGTGATTCAGTCCCTCACACGTCACTGTTTTCATGTCAGCTCTCCATTTCACGTTGCAGAAATCCCTTCTGTCAGCTCCCATTCAGTTTGATAGGTCATGCTTACACCTGCAAGCTGGGGCAGTGCCTCTCTGACAGGATCTGTCACAGCACAGCAGTCACCACGCTCAGCCAAACAGCAACTTCAGTCAGCAGCAAGTTTGTTACGATGACTTTTAGGATTGGAGGTTTTCTCTTTTTTCTTTTCTTTTTTTTTAATTATTATTTTTATTTTATTTCTTCCCTCTGACTCTTCTATTCCAGCAGCACATACTGGGACCTACAGGAGAAATGACAACTGTTATTAATGGGTAGAAACCAGAGACTTTTCTGGCAAAGTCAGGCATAGATGATGGCTTGTTTTCTTGCCTTGGTCTGCGCCAAGCCTATTACGGGATGTCACGACAGCTAAAGCATTCCTTGGGTGTGTGAAGCTCATGAATCATTTAAATACATGTCCCTGTGTTTCTAATCCATGCAGCTCAAGGAATCATTAGAATTAGAGATGGCAAAAGCCTCTGAGGTCGTCTGCTCTGTCCACTCCTGACAACTCAGGATTGCTTTCTCTAGGCACTGAAGTGGTATGTCCTCCAGTCCTCTGTCCACTCACATTTAACTGCGTGTAGGATGTCACTGGATTTTCAATTACTCCCACAGATCTCACCCTTGGAAAGTCTCTGCCATTAGTCAACAGCCATATTTTATTTTATCCCACAACAGGTCTCGGTAAGTTCTTGAACCTGCAGAAGCTACACAAATTAGAGGAGGAAGAAGACTGAGGTCCAGGACTTGTGTGTCCTTATGTTCTGCTCCATGACTTTCCATAACCCACTTGGCCTTTTCATTTTTGTCTATATAAAGCCATTTTATTAAAGCAAAGAATTTGTCTCTTGGTATGCTGTGACTGTGACTAGTACATAGTTATTAATTATTGTTCCTTTATGGAGTTATATCTTGTTTATTTTACAACAAATAAGTATGCATTTCATCTTTTTACTGTCAAAAGGCTAACTTTAGTGTGATCATGAGGGACCTGATAAACCTTGATTGTTGGACATCACTTGTACAAGCTATGATCTTAGTTTATGGGGTAGAAGAGTCCCTGCCCTTTGAGCTCAATGTACTGGCAGGTATCTTCATGAAACTGAATCCCTGAAAACAAAGGTGGAGAGTCTACAGATTTATTCCCATCATATTAGAAAAAATTTGCTGTGTGAAGGAGTCACATGAGAACACGAGGACAGTATGAGTGTGGTATCACAGTTTCATATATATAGTGTGAAGGCAGCCATAGAATATGTGAGCATGCAAAATTTCAGAAGAATTCAACCTCGTTCTTCCCTTTCTGCACAGAATTTTATAGATACTTAGACTGTATCTGCAAATTACATCAATTAAATTGAAGGGTCATATTACTTCTTCTGTACCACAGACTTCCAAGATGAATAATATATGGTACAGAATCATTAATTTGTTCATAATTAAAGTATTTTCTGTCTGTCCTCTTAGATGAGATAAGGGACACAAATAAGAAACACATCTAGGACTGTTTTCTGTATATGACTAATATTAACATTTTAAATCTGCCCAACTTAAATGAAGGAATAGTATTTAAATTCCACAAATGAAGCTCTGAGATGGGGTTTTCTGGAATAAAGCAGAAATTCTTGTGTTCTCTGGCAGGACAAATTCAGGTGATCTAAATTTGGGCAAAACAGGTGTGGAGACTAAAATGGAGATGGACACAGATTGAAGATTGAAGAGCTGCAATGAGTTAGAATGATTGAGGTTGTCTCTAGAAGTTTAAAGACAGCAGTGCTCTTGTAGTAAAGAGTTGTGCTTTAAGGTCTAGTAGCTTATTAATTGTGGGAAATATTTGATGGCCAGATAAAAAAACCTATCAAGTCTAGAGGAGGCATGGAAAATTATCTTTGTGCTGAGCATACTTGTCTGATAATTTGAGGTGAACTTTCATTGTCAGTGCTGTAATAAGCTCTTTCATTAAGGTCAAGTAAATCACTAGAAACATGGTCACATCACATGTAGGACATTCAGATGAATATGAGAAGACATCAGAGTGGTCTGTTTCTAAAAGCTTTAACACTAAGGTCTTGGTACCATAAAGCTGTACCCAGAATAATTGTCTATGGGAGATGCCCACTGGTGAGTGTCTGTTATAGTTCTAGAGTCAAGGTTAATAATTTTGCATGACCATCACTGCATTGTTACCCAAAGCAGGTGTGAGTCTGTCCTCATTCCATACATAACTGTATCACAGGAACCTTGATCTGATCATGTATATTTAAATATAAAAGCATTTAAATGTTTTATGTCTTGGAATTATTTTTTTAAGATATCTGTCATGGGCAGCAGGTATCTGTTCCTGCCCTGGCGTGGGTTGCCCATGAGCCACAGTCCCCTTAGAGTCCATCTTTCATGGAGCACCTTCCTCCAAAGTTCCCCCTCCAGTTGTCCCTCCCCTGGTAATGTCTTCTTCCACATGTATCCTCCATTTCTTCCCACATTTCTCCAAACACATTTCTTCATCTATATCCTCCTCTACTTTCACTGCACAGATAACTTGGAGATGTGGTGTGAAGTCGCAATACACCTGTTCCCTGCCTGCCTATAAACAGCCAAAACTTGTCATCTCATCCTCCTACCCCAACTGCACAGAATTCTGGAACAAATCCCTGTTTTCTATGTATGTTTGTGTATGGAATTCTGTAGTGAACATATCTTTTTCCATTGGCTTCCAGGGAATTGGTCTCTTCTGTGAATACTCTTCAGCCTACCACATCACCCTCAGTGCAAAGATTAGCAATACCAACCTGAATGAAAGCATTTTTTAAATGTGATTTTAGCGTCTTTGCTTAAAACGGGAAAAAAAAAAAAAAAAAAGGTAAGGAAAAATCAAATACACATGGGAGGTAAGATAATTTTGGAAACCTGAGTTAAATTTAACCTCTGTTACATCTGCACAATGAAGACATAGCGTTTCTGTGAGTCTCAATGCTGCTTGGCAGGCTATGAAGCCACAATTCATGGGAGAATCCTAGCATTGAAGTATAACACAAATACAGACACACATACCAGCTAAACACCTCATGAAGAAATGCACAATGAGGGGGAAATAGCATTTGCCATTCACTGGGAATGTTAGCTTCCAGAAAAGAAATCATTCTTTAGGCTTTTACCAAGTGAATTTTCCATTTCAGTGTATAATTTCTTTATTTAGCATTACACCGATTATCCATACTTAGACTAATGATCAAATAGCTCTCAAGTCCAAGATATTTGGCTAAGGCAGCCCGCAGGATTTTTCTTTTCCTTTTCAGTCCTTTTTTTTTTTTTTACTCTTTTATTCCAAATTTTTAGGGTGATTATAGGGTGTGTAAGATCGTTAAAGGATTGGCAGCATGCACAACACTCAAATCCTTTATCCTAGAGGCTAAAGGAAATGTGAGTTGCCAACATGCAATTCCCTCGTTGTCCCACCAGTGTCCTGAATTAATGGAGTAACCGTGCTCTCACTCCACTGAGGCAAGAAAACAGGCTTCTCTGCTTGCCAAGGACCTGACCGAACAAAATGCTTAATCAGACATCTCCCACTCTTAGGATGAGAGCTATTAAGCACACATTGAGCTCAAAATATTTGATTGATATTTATCAACCTTAAGGAGCAAAAAAAGCTACATTAAGAAGAGGTTTTGGTGTTGGGTTTTGGTTTTGGTTTTTTTTTTTTAATAGGTGTAGTTATAGGTGTATATATATATGAAGTTTAGCTTTATGTCCAGTCTAAACTGGAAAGAAGGCTACAAAGTAATCATCTGAGAAGATGCTGAGCTTCAAGTCAAAAGACAAATCAGGATCTGGTTTTCTAATAAGAGGTGATGTTAGGACTGATTAGAAAAACCTCTAGAAATTTAGGCTTTTATTCCTTTCCTCTTAAGACCATGTTCACATTTATGGTTCATCAGCAAAAGGAGTCAGGATGACAGACGTTAAATTCACTAATGGTGCTTAAAGAAATACAACTTGAGCACCTGAAAAAAACAAGATTCCTAGAGCTACTATGGGAGTGGATCGCATCATCCATACTCTGGAGACCAGGGAGTGATTTAGCCCCCACATCTCCTCAATCTTTTCTCTGCTGGCCACCAAGACAGCTGATAAACAATACATTTTATTTTTAGCTTAGTCATCACCCTTACAATGTTACAGGGCATTTCTGTTTTAGTTTTTTTTACTTAAGTTGAAATAAAAATGAAAAATATAGAGAAAGCTTCAAGTTAACTGAACAAAGACCACAGATACAGTTTTGGTGTAACAGTAGAATTAATGCTCTGTTCTCACTACTTTCTGAGGTCTTCCTTCTCTCATGAATACAGCCAAAATTACTCCAAAGCCTGAAAAAAACCCCAAACACCTCAAACTGGGGGAGTCCTGGGTTTAGGTCTTTTCTGTGGATTTTCCCTGGCACTTACGATCTCATTCCTGCTGCTCAGAAGATATTTACAGCCAGTTTAGCACTCCAGCCACCTAGACAGATCCTTGCATACTCTCCTGAAACAGTTTTAGTTATATCCCCCAAAGAAGGAAGCCTGTATGGTTCTGTGAGTAGCTCTGGAATTGCTTCTCACAAATTGTAAAGTTTTGTATTTATGACTGAAGAGTCTGAAAATTCAAACTCATGGAAAGCAAAACAATAACTTTAGTATTGGTGTGAAAATATTTGTGCTTTTGCCCTAGCCAATATATGAGCCATGCTGCCTCATAGGAAATAATCTGCCTTTGAGAATTGACTGTGGCCCAGTTCTACAGCTTTCCTTGGCAAAGGTCCGTGCAGGTGTCAAAGCAAATCCTACCTGGACAGAGTATCCTGTTGTCCGTTTAAAGGAATCAGGCAAAAGTTTCCAAAGGCTTTTTTGTCTGCTTATCTTTCTTAAAAAAAGGCAACTTCCTTCTCTCCCATCTTTGAGTTTTTCTGTTGTTTTGATCAAAGAAGAGTATGACTCATTTAGTCTCAAGGGGTTTCCTTTATTTTTTCCCCTTTTTTCTTCTTTTTCTTTTTCTGTTTTTTCTTTTTCTTCTTTTTCTTTTTCTTTTTCTTTTTCTTTTTCTTTTTCTTTTTCTTTTTCTTTTTCTTTTTCT
>JAAGNO010004223.1:0-21658 GCA_033439905.1 Ceryle rudis | reverse complement strand
TAATAATAAAAAAATCAAAATTTGGATTCTGCCCTTTCTAATTACAAATCACCACCTGTGGTAAAATTATTGAAAAACAGATGAGCATTTCATTCCAGCAATAGCCTTAAAACAAGCAGCAGTTCCAACTGCCAGTGTGATGTATAGACACAGTGCAGGGCAGATGAGGGATTAATTAGGTCTGTCCCTGCACATTGCCAGGGGAGCACTTCTGTAGAGGTGATTGAAAACCAGAAAGAGTGGCATTAGTCTTCATTGTTGGTTAAAGGCAACAAAAATAAAGATGCAATTGAGTTGACAAAGCTTCCAGGTATGTGGCTGAGTCATTTGGAGGTGTCAAAATGATCAAAACATAATTAATTAGCTAAAGTGCTATATTTAATTCCTCAACTTTAATGAAGATTTCTGCAGCTGAAAACAAACGACGACACTGTTTGTTTCTGAAGGGAAGGGGTGGAGTGCACTAAGGGGATGACGCCAAAGTTTAATGACACCTTTATAATCAAGCCTGTGTTCTTTATCTTATTGTCATTTTCTGTGCAGATGTAGAAACCCAGTGCTGCTTTATGCATTCAGTATTAGGACAGCAATTTAGAGCCCAGAAGTAACTGAGGAACCAAATGTTTATTATTTCCAAGGATTAAAGCAGGATACAACCAAGAAACCTTTAATGTTTTTTAACATCAGTCTCCAGGGTTGACACTGTAAAGATGCAGAAGACCTCAGTGCCAGGTAATCTCAATCTATATCTCGGGAATTCAATACAGTTTATTCCAAAGGGAAAAAAAAAAATAAAATAAAAAAATCCCGGTTCTGACATAGTCTGTGACACTGTGGACAACCCTAGCCTTGGATTTTAGACTGAGGGAATATCTGCCTGAAACTATCCTGGACTGCAAGAGGTTTCTTTCTGTTTAGCTTTATCACTTTCCATTACAATGCACTCTAATCCTAACATATACTTAGACCTTCAGAGACTCATGCCTTAATGGTCCATGACCTATGTCCCACACCACCACATAAAAATGAACATGAATTACTCTGGAATAGACATTCTCCCATCCCGCTTACATTCAAACACAGACACACACACACACTGATGCACTTAAACACTTCTCAAACTGAATGACGCTTCTTCTAAGATACTGTATTTTTTGCAGGCAGTGTTTTTTTCAGGAATGGCTGTTCTCAGGTGGCTTTACATTGAAACACACTTTCTGTTTGCTCCTGATGTAAAACAGGGTTATGCCCTTGGTGATCTTGTGCAGGTAGATGGCAAGTTTTTCAAACTGGTGACTGTCTATGTAATAGGTGTACATAGAAGCAGCTTCTGTAACAACACTGATAGAATCAGAAATAGGAGCTGTAGAAGCTTTCTGCTTGGTGTAATAATATATGTATAACAATAGTACAAATGGCTTTAATCAGTAGAAGGCATCACCTAAAAATACATATTATGCACAAGGGCAAAATATGTGTGTGCATATGCACGTGTGCCAGCATGTACATGTAAAATTTCTGCTTTCTGCAAACAAATGGTCTCGTTTTGTAAAGCTTTACACTCCATTCATGCTGGTTTTGATAGCTACACAAGGCAGGTTGCACATGGGAAGCAGGATCAAGATACTTTTTAAAATGGTTCCCCTCCCAACAGTCCGTGGCTGGGATAAACCGTGTTGTACAATCTGCACAGCATCGCTATGTTCAGCAACTCATTTCTGCTGCTAGCATCCCCAACCTTGTATAAACCAGAAGATGCTTTCTCCCACAAAGGAATTTACCAGATTAACTGTGAGTCAGGTCTTAGCAGGACAGCCAGTTAATGTATTGTTTCAGCTACAACCTAAAATGTAAGCAATGTTTTGCTCTTACTCAACAGCTGTTAGCTCTACCATAAGCTGTTAAAACTCCCTCGTTATTCTATGCAGCCGGGCCAGGCCTATTTCCTGTGCAGTTGTCATCTCCTTAATATATTACGACATTACAAACTTTATTAGTGTATTTTCAGTGCCTTTTTATTTTTTATTAGCTAATGGGCTGCTTTCGTGCACCGTATTTTCTTAGTCTTTCAGAGCTCAGCCTATAAAACGTCCAAACGTGATCCCATCTGGAAGCCATTAAAGATCAATAGAGATGGAATCTGAAGAAAAAAGAAAGAAAGAAAGAAAAAGAAAAAAAAAAAAAAAAAGAGAAATAAAATCTACTATCAAAACAACTATGAACAAAAGCCTGTCAGCTTCTGTTTTCAAATCCGGGTATGCTAAAGCACATCACACTTCCAACGTGACAAAAAGCACCATGGTCTTGTTAACAACAGGAACAACTAATCTAGTTTAAAAGAATCATAAATATGATTAAAGCACGTAGTTTCCTTGGTTCTTTGGGAAAATGGGAACCTTTTGAGCACTCACTGCATTCTTCTGAAGTGCTGAGCTCTTTGTGGGGCATCAGCTCAGAGGACAACTGCTTCTTTGCCAGAAATATGCATTATCATGACATGTCCCACTGCAGCTTTCATGGCTGTGTTAAAACTTCTGCAGATATTAACAAGGCCGGGTTGTGCCCATAATGATGAACCTTCATTATGATATGCAGATTATAGCAGATGGACCTGTAAAGCCCTAGATGGCCCCCAAAAATATTAACTCTGTATCTTTGGTACTTAAATATTTTGGCAAATATGCATCTCTGCAAAGGTTTTGAAGTTCTCCTGCACCAGATGAAGTGCTTGGCTCCACAGGGGCTGCCAAGGGAGTTGTCATACAGAAAGGCAGGGAGGATTTGAGGTGCAGGAGCAAAATGGATTGTGAATGTGAGTCCTCCTCATGCTTATCCCTGACCCAGTGAAGAAATCTGATTCGAGCACGGCACCCAGTCAGGGAGATGTGCTCAGGGCTGGCCTTTGCCTGTGGCATGGGCACTGAGTGTTTCACCCAATGTGATAAAGGCTGTGTTTGTTCTGGGCATGTCTCAATAGGTGGTGCTCGGGGGCTTTAGGCAGTGAAAACAGAGGCAACTAGACTTACCTGTGGTATTTCAGATGTCTACAGTATAGACAGCTACATCTGTGTTAATCACTTTACAGTCACAGAGAGAAGCAGACATTTCCAGGACTTGACCCATCTGACCTGCTTTAGAAATGTGCCTAAGGATGAGATGAACTGCATCTCAGAAGGACCTTTTTCTTTCCTATGTCTCTGAAGGTAATTCAGGTGATTAGTTCAGATACAAAGGCCAGCTCCAGTGACACCCACCTAGGACCTGTTTGGTCAGTGATTACAGCTGTCTTAGTAAACTAAATGCTGCTAGATCCTAAGCCAATGGTCACCACCTTGTTCTGATTCTACAATTAAATTCTCTTAACCTCCAAAGGAATGTGGCTTCCTCCAAACTACCTGCTAGGACTGGTCTTTGGGCAGAGAGCATAGGCCTAAATCTGTCCCTAGCTAGTAGAGCTTTGAGTCTGTGTGGGCACTAAGAAATTTGCCCAGAGTTTATCACTCACCCTCTTGCAGAAATGCTTGTTCTAGGGAGTTTTTCTTCAGTGAGAACTGTGGGGAGATGTAGAGTAATTCATTTCAGCCTTGAGAAGACTCTGGGGGATCTTATCTGTGAGTGTAGCTACACAATATGGTGAAATAAATCAGACGGAGCCAGATTAGAGGTACCCAGTGAAAGGACATGAGGCAATAGACACAAATTGAAGTACAGAAAATTCTGCTTAAACATTAGGAAACCCTTTGTTACTGTCAGGGTGACAGAGCACTGGAACAGGTTGCCCAGGGGGGTATGTGGAGCCTCCATCCTTGGAGACATTTGAAGGCAAACTAGACACAGTCCTAGGAATCTTCCTTCTAGTTGATCCTGCTCTGAGCAGGGGAGGTGCCCTAGATGATCTCCAGAGGTCCCTTCCCACCTCAAACTCTTAATTTTATGATCTTTTTCTGGAGTGACAAAAGGGATCCAACCTCCTAATGCAGTACTTCAGTTATTGTGCTGAAGGACTGTCTTAAACAGCTTTCCCTCTGCTGTCACTGATGGAGCAGTTCAGCTTTACAGGAGATATAATTTTACCCATGCAAAGTATGCAAATATATCTATAGCTCTGTGTTTGAGGGGTGTACCTGAAAGATAGCTCTGGTCCCGGCACTGAGGGGTACTTAAATACTTTTTACAAAGCAAAGTAGGTTTAATGAAAGCCAGAGTCCAAGCATCTTGGTGTATTCACTAGGGCACCTTGTTAAAGCTGATAGATCTGTTTTACATCTCTGTTCTGACTTCATGAAAGAAGACATCTGGATCTAGGACCACAACATCCTAAATGTGGGTTGTAGGAAACAGAACAACATTCAGATAATCTTTATTTTTTAATAGAAGCTATTAAGTTTTATTGAAAAAAAATGTTTATAAAGAAATAAAAAAAAAAATTTAGATTAGATTCTTGGAGGAAAAAAGAAAAAAGAAATTTTAGCTTTAAATTAACTTGATAAAAGTCTTTTTCTGCCTTTTTCCCCTTGGTTAGATAGCAAAGCTGAAAAATCAGGTGTAGAAGAGCCCTACTCTTGAGTCCTAACCTTAGGACTGCTCATGCTGCTGCTATTCATACTGTTCTTCTTTTACTGACAGCTATGGGGACAGCTTTCAGTAATGGTAGATCTACTTTGGGAAAAAAAAAGAAACCAAATCTAATAGAATGTAACTCTTCTTTTCCTCAGGCTTTTAATGCACCTTCAAATTTTAAAGAAAATTTCACTGTCACTAAGTGAAAATCTCCCCTCTAAACATTTCACAAAATAATAATGATAATGATAGCAACAATAGTATTAACAGAAAGAAGACTAAAACATTATACCTACAATTTGGTATTTACAGCAAAAGTAGCTTTTCTGTTAGGTTATTGCTACTTAAAAAAAAATAAAATAAAAAAGGAAAAAAAAGAAAGAGAAAGAGAGGTCTAAATAACCACCCTTCAAGATTTTAGCTATTCAAGATTTAGCCTTCTCTGCACTGGACACAGAAGCTAACTTAAGACATAAGACATTTTGAAGTGAATAGGAGAGAGAGAGTGTAGTGTGCCTTAAACCTATAATACATGCCCAGGAAGCCCAGGGATTCAAAGGCACACGATGAAGCAGAATTATATTCAACAATGTGAAAGAAAAGCAGAAGATTCATACTTTGGTACCAAAGCAATGGACACTTTAGGCAGGAAAAGCAGATTACTGTTAGATTTTGCAGCAGGTTGCTTGATAGCTGAGGTCACCAAACTGTGCAAGTAAAAGAAAGCATTTGAGAGTATTTGTGCTTTGCCAGCACCGGAAAAAGCAACACACAGTTTAAAAATACTGCCCCTCGATGGGAGAAAATGTATTTCTATTAAGGGACCAGAATTGCGCTACGCCTGTTGGAATTTTTGCTTGTGCACAGGAATTTAGCTCCAGGTTCATGTCTGTCACTAAAATTGACAACTGCCTATGGCTCTCTACAATTGAAACGTAGATCTTAAATTTCACATCATTATCCAAATAAAATATATCTGCCAAGGGGGACTGGTATTACACAGTTAGAGAACTGTGATACCAGTTGTCTGATTAACATATTGAGAGGAATATAAGAATTTCTCACCTATTTTCCAGAGGGAGACTAACTGGGGAGCTTGTGGTAAAGAGTCTAATTGAACATCCTCCCTCTGCTAACTACGTAGATGCCCAGAAATATGTCTGCTCTATGCAAGCAAGTTTTCCCTCTGCATATTACATTTGCTTTTTAGGACAGTCAGGAGGAAAATCATTAAATCTTTTTTTTTTTCTTCTTTTTTTTTTTTTTTTTTTTTTTTTTTTTCTTCTTTTTTTTTTTTTTCTTTTTTTTTTTTTTTGCACCTCTTTCACTAAAAAAAAAAAAAATTCTCCAAATTTTCATCTTGAAAAGTGTATGAATTTCCATAGCAAGCAAAAAGTAACACATGCAAAGAGACTGTGACTTAAACAGAGAAGCCGCTTTTGGAAGCAAGAAGCTCTTTTGCAATACATCTCAATGAAGCAGAGAGCAGAGGAAATCTGACCAAGCTTCATTCAGAACCTGAAATATTAATAGCTGAGACAGATGTGAATTTTAACATTACATGCAGGGTCCAGTTCAGAACCAGATCCACTTTTCGCCTGTGACTGAGGTCAGGATTCAGAATCAGTTCATCAAAGCAGCTGGCCACCAAGGATACTCAGAACCAAATCTGCAGCTGAAGTTCTTTCAGGTTCTGTGACTGAAATGTTCGTGACATATCAGAGAGATCCTCTTTCATCTCTTTTGTTTTGCCAGGGCTTAAGAAATACAAAACTGGGACTGAGGGCTGAGACACAGAACAGAGTGTTGCTGTAAGTCAGCTGAGACACAGTAGGAGTTTCTGTGCACATTCTTAGCCCATGACATATGTGAGCTAATGAGAATCACGTTACCTTCCAGTGAAATAAGTTTAAGCTGGCACAAATTACCTGCACAATTGACACAGATGAAGAACATGCCCACAGACAGTTGACACCAATAAGTGGATGTGCCATCCCCTGTTTCTCACCCTGCAGACAAATGGACACATTCCAAGTTTATTCTATGTATGGCAGTAAATAGAATTTGACCCATACCCAGGTCTCTGCAGGTACAACTCATCTACTTGCAGCCATCTAAAAAGTAGAGGCTGCCACAAAAAGACTGCAGCCAGTAGGCCAAAATAAGGGATTGAAAACTGGAAAAAGTCCAAGGAAGACTGCTAACCCAGTTACAGTGCTGGAACGTACAAAGAACTATGAAGAGATGCTGAGGAAACTGTTTTTAGCTTGGAAAACAGAAAGCTAAACGGGCATCTGTCTGTTGAAAGGGTTGTCAGGCATTGGAACAGGATGCCCAGGGAGGTGGTTGAGTCACCATCCCTGGACATGTTTAAATGCCGTATAGACATGGTGCTTGGGGATATGGCTTAGTGGTGGATTTGGTAGAGTCAGATTAATAGTTGGACTTGATGATCTTAAAGGTCTTTTCCAACCTTGACGATTCTATGATTCTATGAATCTAATTGTTGCTTCCAACTACCTAACATGGAGTTTTCAAGAAATTAGTATTTTTCCTTGAAGGGGCACAGGATCCTTCTTCTTGCCTTTTTTGAAGATAGGAGTGACATTTACTTTCTAACAGTCCTCAGAAACCTTCCCCAGTTGTTGTCACCTTTCAAAGATACATGTGAGTGTCCTTGCTATGACCTCATCCAGCTACTTCAGCACTGATAGGTGTGTCCCATCAGGTCCTATGGATATGTGTATGTCCACCTTGTTTAAATATTCCCTAACCTGATCTTCCTCCACCAAAGGTGTCTTTTTTGCTCTGGAATTTCCCTCTGGTCTTGGGGACATGGGAATCATGAAAGCTAGTCTTACTAATAAAGACAGATGAGGAAAACATTAAGTATCTCATCTTTTTCTGTGTTCTCTGCCACCAGGTCCACTGTCCCATTCAGCAGCAAACTTTCTTTCTCCCTGGTCTTCCTTTTCCTGATTATCTGCTTGTAGAAGTTTTTTTTCACATCACCTGTGAAATGCAACACCAGGTGGGTTTGTCCTTTCCTAGCCCCGTCTCTGCACTTGGACAATGTCTTTATACTTCTTCTGGGTCATCTGACCCTGCTTCCACCTCTTGCATGTGTCTTTTATGTGCCTGAGTTTTGTTAGGAATTCCTTGTTCATCCTGGCACCCCTGGAATAGAACAAACTATTTCACTTGGAAGGGACATACAATGATCTAGTCCAGCTGCTTGAAAAATTCAGGGCTTACCAAAAGTTAAAGCATGTTCTTAAGGCTATTGTCCAAATGCATCTTAAACACTGACAGGCTTGGGGCATCAACCACCTGTCTAGAAAGCCTATTGCAGTGTTTTACCACCCTCTTGGTAAATTAATGCTTCCTGATGTCCAGTCTAAACCTCCCTTAGTGCAGCTTTGAACCATTCCTGTGCATCCTGTCACTGGATATAAGGGTGTCGTTTGCCCTTTTGCCTTCCAGGGTGCACTGCTGACTCATATTGAGCCTGTTGTCAAACAACACCCTCAGATCCCTTTCTGCAGGGCTGCTTTCTAGCCACTCCTCTCCCAACTTATACTTGTGCCCAGAATTACCTAGATGGAGTTTCTGTCATTTTGACTTGTTAATTTTCACCCCATTAGTCACTGCCCAATGCTCCAATCTACCCAGATCCCTCTGCAAGGTCTCCTGTGTCTCAAGAAAGTCAACAGAACCTACCAGTTTGGTATCATCAGCAAACTTGCTAATGGTGCATTCAAATCCTACACTGAGATTGTTGATAAATACATCAAACAGAACTGACGCTAGAATTGAGTCCTGAGAAACACTGCTGCTGACTGGTCACCAGCCAGATGTAGCCCCATTCAATACCAACTTTTAAGTTCTGCCCTTCAGTCAGTTTTTCACCCAACACACCATGAACCCATGTCATCCCACAGCTGGGCAACTAGTCCAGGAGGATGCTGTGAGGGACAGTATCAAAAAACTTACTAAGATCCAGAAAACTACATTCACTGCCTTCCCTTCATCCACTACATGGGTATTTGCTTTTTGTTGGATGGACCATTCCTGAGGTTGAAGGAGGTGATCTGTGAAAGTCAATCATTTCTCTTGTATCTTTTTTTTTTTTTTTTTTTCTTTTCCAGAATGGTATCCCATAAAGTTCTTTCAAGGAGGTCCATGAAAAGGCCAAAGAGTCTTGGAGTCTAGTGCCACGATCATGCTTCTTGCCTGGCTCTTTCTTGCCAGGATCCTGAACTCCAGTATTGAATAGCTGTTGCAGCCAAGCCTGCTCCCAGCCTTCCCATCCCATACTTGGAAGCATGAAGACAGTGCTTCTCCTCAACAGCTCTTTAATCATCTAAATCAGGAAATTATCCTCCGATGCACTCCAGAAACCTTCTGCACTGCTTGTTCCCTGCTGTGTTACTCTTCCAGCAGATATCTGAATGTGAGGCATTTGCTTCGTAGACCATAAAGAAACCTTAAATGCCTGATATTTGCTGGTGAGTTAACAAGTAGACAGCTAAAACTGGATGAAGTAATACTCAGTGTACATGGGCCTTCCAAATCTCTACACTTACACATCACTAGCAAACCCTCCTTTCAGCTTGTTTTGATAAGGATGAACTGTATAATCATGACCTGAGGAGGGACAGACACTAGATGTGAAGGATTCCCTGACTTGTTTGAATGATACTGCTCTAAACAGAAATGCTAAAAAATAGTTAGGGATCAGAAAAGAGAAAGCAGCTTAATGATAATGCCTAATATCTTATTGTGTCAGGTAGATTGAGTAAGCTTTGGAGAAGAAATCATGGGAACAGAGTGGACAATGAAGGAACTAGCCTTGCCTTTGTACACTGCATTGAGAAGTCCACCATTGTCCATTTACAGTCTGACTCTTAGAGGGGTGTTACAAACAGGACATAGTTCAGAGTAAAGTCTTACACTGGGATAATTAAGAGGCTCATTTAGCTAATTGTCTGCAAAGTAGATTGCAAGGATTTTAATTTAGAATCTGTGTTTCTCAAAATATGAACTATTAAGTAAACCATTTATTTAACAGAGAAAAATTAACTAGACGGGTCAGATAGTAAGATGCTGAAGTTAGACAAGGGAAAAAAAAAAGAGCACTAATGCTTAGCACAGCTAAGACATGACACCAAACATCAAAAAGGTGGCATAAATGCCTCTAGTATTGATATTTTCATATAAAGAAAGATTGGCTCACCAAGGCATTTGGTTTAGCCAGCAATGGATAATTAGCTCAAAACAGATGTTAATAGGTAGAACTTTATCACCTGTTTTACACAGAAAATTAGATTCAACAATCAATTTTTTGTTTGTTTGTTTGTTTCGGTTTGTTTTTTTATTCTGGCTATAAAAATGTGATTGCTTCCAGAGTCAGAGCATTGTTTATAAAAAGGATTTCATGTTGTTTCCAGAAGAGAGACTTTGGAAAACAGTAAAATCTGCCATTAAGGAATCTCCAGTAAAGACCTTTTTGTGTCCAGCAGAAGGCCGCAGTTTCTCTGGGAAAGGGAATGTCTCTTAATATATACCTAGGCAGCACCTATCACCATATTTCATGAGACCTTGTAAAGCTTGAATATTAATGCAACTCCTCATTTCTAATGGTGCCAGAAGCCATAGAGAGGCCCTTGTTTTGTTTTAACCTGGTTACCTTCCACTGAAAGATTGGATTTCAGGTACACCATCCACACTTGAATGAAGATGTGAATGTTGTGCAGGTTGGTGGAAAAAAAAGGAGTTTAATGGGGTGGTGCAGTCTGCACATTAATGCTTGAAAGTGCTGCTTTGGGTTTTCTATTGGTCATTTGGATCTCACTTATTTTTTTAAGCCTTTGTTGGAAAAAGAAAAGGAGAAATGGGAGAAGAAAAAAAAAGGTAAAGAACAAAGAGACAAAATGTTCTGTCATACTGAGCCCCTTTTTGTGATACTTTAGTCTCAGAAAGAGTCATTTCCAGTCACAGGCAAAGCAAATACTGAGTCATTATCAGAGCTTGATCCACTGCCATTTATCTACTGCACCAGAAGGAGTCGACTTTGGTTGGATATGCACAGTGTCAAAATGCTTAACAAATTATTCTGATCTTTTTTATCTCTTCAACAGCTTTTTGGTCTTTCAACAGCTCATTCAGTAGAAAAGAATCAGGAATTTTTCCCATCTGTAGTAAAAGAGAAATGATTTCAACCTGCAAATTATTTCAGACTTGGTAGAGGCACAGAGGCTGTGCTGTTAATGTGCCAATATTTGACATTCTCTCCCCATTCTTGGGGTGCTTTACAGCAGACTTTTTTTTTTTTTTTAAACTACAGAGTGCAATAATTTAATATTGGCTTAAAAATAGCAATGAATTTATGTAGTTTATAGAGCAGAGATTCAGAATGTATAGCATGTAACAAAAATGTGTGGTAGCATAGAAACATTCATATCTTATAAAGGAGAAAAATGACATCCTGAAAAAATGTGAATTTTGTATCACAGCACAGGCCAACGGCATGCCAAGATCAGAAAGTAAAGGTCAGATTCATCTAGTTTTAAGTATTTTTAGAGGTATCTCCAATGTACATCTGCATCTTCTACGTTTGAGTGAACCACCACAGATTCCAACTGCATTTAAAGGACAAAACAAGATTGCAACAAGACCTCATATGGAAGTAAATATCAAAAATATGGGGGTTTTACCCACTATCTTTCAGTCTTGTATGATAGCAACTTCTAGAGCATGTGCAGAAACGCAGCATAGAAGAACACAAAGACTTCAATTTGTACCTCCTGATGAATTGAAGAGCCTCACCAATATTGTGATCTGTGGCTAAACCAGAAACTTAAAAGTGCCAGAATCAACAGTTACATTTACCAGCATAAAAAACAAAGAAGCCCTGATATGATGCTGTGATGGCCCATTCCCCTCCAGCTCTGCCCAGTCTGAGGCATAGCTATGACATTTCAGCACAGACCAGTGCATTTTAGGCATTGAACTTCCCCAGGAAAATAGGCAGCAACTCATTGCCCTTCAAAGGGTCTCATTAGGGGTTACTTGCAAATTATATGGCATTATGGCACATACAGGTGAAAATTATTCCATACTTTAAAGTCCCACTATTTATAGCACTAGTGTTTTTTTTTTTTTTTTTCTGAGAGTTTTTAGATCTCGTTTTGAAAAGATCATTCAGACAGAGAGGGGAGAAAAACTCCTTATGAATGACATGAGCACTCATGCCAGTCAGAGCAAGCAGGCTACAAATGATTCACAGGAAGAAAAGCATTTATTCCTTCTGGCTGGCAAATATTGAATGTTTTATTTTAATCTTTTCTTTTGAGAAACCAGGATGCAGCCCTACTACCCTTGTGTAATCCAGACTTCTGGAAGTTGGCTGTCATTGAAATGCCACAGGAAAAGTATCCTGTAACTTAGGATACTGCACTATATTACCTCTTATTTTAAAAAGAAAATGAATTTACTGTTAGGGTTCAAACTGGTTATCCCAGCTAGAGGATACTTTTTCTTAGAAGTTGTTCCTCTAAATCAAGTCCTCAGCTGGTATAAATCTGAACAGCTCTGTTTAAATTAATAGAGTTACACAGATTTACATGATCCAGCTGCTTGATTTCAGCTAAACGGCTCCTGTCAGAAGGCAATTTTTGATATAAGGGTATAAATCCTTGACCCACACTGAGTCAAGTAGAGAAAAATCAATAACAATTTTTTTTTTTTTTAAATTTCTTCCATTTCATGTACCAGGAAGGGGTAAAAAAAAAAATCAAATGAGATCTGCAATTAAATCTACATTGTCCACAATGAGGTTTACAAAAAGAAATGAGTGAGATGGATAGAAAGAGAAACAGAGCCGATATTGAAACAGTTTGCCCTATTTGCTGAATGCAGCCTTTGTGAAGACTGATGGGTCAGGAAAAAACCTGGAAGCTGCAGTGTTCTGTTTATCCAAAAATAAAATATTGCATAGGTCAAGCAAGCACAATGCAATCCTCCCTCCCTTTCACATCTCAGCCCTGACCTGAAAAGACAACTCTCTAATGTGCTGAAAGCCTTTCAGGTTCCCATTCCAGCCAGGGACTGACAGCTTTCCTGAGCTATGCCAGAAATAAGATAGATTTACAAAAATTAATCAAGATCCAATTTAGCAAGAGCTTCAGCACAAGTGTAACTCCTAGCTAAGCACTCATTTATGTAGCTTACTAAATTAGTGTGAATTTAAAAAAATAAAATAAAAAAAAATCCCAAACCAAGAGAAAAAAATCTTATGGGAGAAACTTTTCAGTCACATTATGTAGAAATGTACCCAAAATTAATTTAAATCAGTTTTATCCCCTTCTGTCCTTTTTATTCTTCTATAGAAATTGGTAAAATAACTCCTTCACTAGTGGGGGGAAAAAAATCAAACTGAAGTTTAAATCCACTGACAATCATCACAGTCCTCACTTTCATTAAGAAAGATGTATGTGCATATGCCTATTCAGGAAAAGATAGGAAATTTCAGAGCCAAACTGGGCCATTTTTAACTTGTAACAAATTTCCAAGTAATTTATAACCTTCTGATGGAAAAATTGCATTGCTCAGGAAAGCTTGCTGAGACCATCACACTCATTTCACTTAGATAAGTTTACAGTTATCTTGCCAGAACACATGGTTATTCATTCATTCTTGTCTGATCAAACTCGGTTTCAATCTGACCTTCGAAATAAGAGGCTAATATCCCTTTCATTCAGAACTGTAAACCCCCCGATCTTTCTGAAAACTGACAAGCAGAGACAATACTACCAACAGGTGAATCTCAAAAGTTTCAGAACTTCTTTTTGGGTAAATGTTCAAAAATACAGGGGTTCATATAAAAATTAGGGACAAACGCACCCGTGAGTTCAACACTGCGAATATATCTATCAGTGTAGGGACTACCTGTGTGAAAAGGGACACGGCTGACATTATCCCAACTATCCAAGGTGTTCTCTTGGATTTGAAAATTGATCCATTGGGTCATCCGAGGCTCTGAGGTGTTTACTAGTCTGTGGTACTTCTGCACTTTCTGTTCTGATTTTGACAAGAAAAAAACATGAAAACATAAAGTACAAGAAAAAAAAAATAAAATAAACTAGTTTTATTTGCCTAGCACTGCATTTTATTGAAGAATATTGACAAAAAAGCAGTGCTGTTGAAGCAGTTTCTAGAATTTATTTTGTTTTCTTTGGATCAACTTCAAAAAGACCATACGTTTGTCTCAGTTCTTCTTCCACTAGGCAAAGCTTGAATATCCTTACACAGGCTGGAAAAAGAACCACTAAAACTAAAAACTTAAAAGCCTATTTTAATATTTTTGGTTTAATTGTATGAGATGACCCTTTTCTTCTTGGTAACATGGGTGCCTCATCCAATGTGTGCTATGGCTCTAGGGTACATTTGCACGCTCTTAATCTGCTGGTGTTTTGCAGTAGACTATAACTATGGTCAATGCTTCTGCTGGAGTAAAGCTGGAGAGAAGCCAAGACACAACACAGCAACTAGAAGAGTGTGTGCTGTGCCTCATTTTCCCACGTTGTTATTATTATGAAGCGTGACTTAGGAGTCTCATCAGCCATTCATAGTGGTCCTCCACCCTTCTTTCTGCTCCATTTCTTACCTGTTGTTTACTCTCTTAACAGGATATGGTGACAGCAACATGGGTGAAGAGAAGATCTTCAGAACTTGTAAACCATTGAGAAAGCTGAGTACTGTCAGTTACAAAAGCCATTGCTAGTGTTTTGCTGGGAAAAATTTTATACCATCTTGATTTTTTCTGTTGTCTAGGTAATTTGTTGGCCAAAACCAAACCAAACCAAACCAAACCACAAAAAACCATGGCAAATAAAAAAAGACAAATGCTGTTAAAACTATATCACTACCAGGCATAAATCCTTATGCTGTCACTGAAATCATATGTGATCATAGTTGTATTTACACTATGAAATACTGGTACCTGAAAAGTAAATAGGATAGAAAATTAACAGAGGGTGATGGATGCAATGTCAGAGGGGGCAGATGTTTCCCAAGCCTGCCACTGCTTTTTTCCTAAGAAAGCTCCAGGTTTGGGGCTGCAGTTTAAAAACTTGCTCAGTGATTGGAAAGAATGAAATACTTGGGGGATATTGGTGCTGGGCATTGGGAAAGGTGAGCTCAGAGTTTACAAACTCCCTTACTCTGTAAATTTCTAAGTCTGTGTTGAGTAGTAAACCCCCAAACACCTACCAGTTTTCACTCATCTTCCTAAGACATTTTTGCAAGCTGAAAAGCAAAGAAAAAAAGAAGGAAATCTAGAATCCTAAAGAACATAACCCCTCATTTTATTTTCTCTCCACAGCATCCCCTCTTTCTTCACATCTAAATTTTCTATTTCTTTGGACAGAAGTTGCATTTTTTTTTTCTGCTGCCTCACAACCTGCATTGTTGCTTTAAAAAATCAGTAACAAATCCACCGGCCAAACCACTTATTTAAATGCTCCAATTAATTACCATAAAATATCAGATTAACTTCTTTATGCGTGCCTGATCTTCAACAAAAAGGATTTTTTCCTCCTTGAGCTTGTGAATATGAAACTTGCATCCTGCAGCCATGGATAGCGGCCCAGAAACAGTCCTGCAACAGGGCAAGTGCACAGTCCTTTGTTCCACAATCACTTAAATAGAGAATAATGTATCTATATATTTTTTTTTTTCCAGCATGTAGGCAGAAATTACAAAGCAAGCAAAGCAAACCAAACAAAACTCAATGCAGGAATAAAAAGAGTATTTAGGTATTTAAAAAAAAAGAACCAAAAAACCAAACAGTGTTAAAACTTCATGGGCACAAATGATATATTCCAAGATCTCTCTAATACCTCCAATCGCCCCAGAAAACAAAATGCACCCATGCACAAAAGGCTGGAAACTCTTTGGATCTGGTCCTGCTCCTAATGACAGGAGTTTCTCTCCTCTGACCGCACAGGATGAGGCCCCTTCATTATCTTTCAACCAGCCGATAATTAGCAACTTTTGTAACAATCATGTCAGATGAGCAGCCTGGGGAAGGGAAAGGAATCTATTATGTGGCCGGGGCCTTCCGTCTGCCCGATCTTTTAAGCAGATTGAAGTGGGGCGGCCGTCGCGCACAACCGCCCCAGGTAAACTGGCGCGGGGCTCCTGGGGGTTATCAAACCGGCCAGGGCTTTCAGGCAGAGCAAAGCCTTCCGCCGGGGAAGGTCCTCCCAAGTGCTGGCACCACATCTCCAGGATTATCCCCACTGCACTAACATATCATCTGGCTTTAAACTTCACCCCCTCTGGCAAAGTATATACTCAAAATGCTGCTTCTCCCCCCCCGCCTCTCCTCCCCAGCCCTCCTTATCCTTTAGTCCCGTCTTCCCCCTGTTCCCGAGCAGCCACGGGCTGCGGCCGGCACCACTGCCAAGCACCGGGCTGGATTAGCTGCAAGCCAATAGCTGGGGGTCAGGATTAAGAGGCCAGCATGCACTTTAATGCAAGCTGCCTATAATTAATGGCATTATTAATAGCTTGACTGAAAAATTCATTAAAAAATCCATTAAAAATAAATACCCTTTTACAAAAGGCATTGCCTTGGGTAAGAAAAACAGAAAAAAAGATAAAGGAAAATTGATTGGTGGTTTTCAGTTCACAGAAAGACAGACCATAGTTCAAGCTGATTAAAATTGAACATTTTAGATTAAGCACCCTTGCCAAAATATTCTTCGTAGTTACCCAATATGAAAATATTATGAGATGTCACGTTTTACATTTTTTATATGTGAAGGTTTCAGCATAAGACACATCCACCACATGTCCACACTCTCAGATGTGCACAGGTATATGTGCCCACACTCGTACTTGCAGGTAACTTCATTTCTGCGATATTTTTTCTCCCTCAGGAGCAGCAGGACTCCTTCTGCATCAGAGGTTAACTGTAAGCGATAAACTCTGAGACTCTACTACAGAGAGTATTTTCAAATGCTGTAGAGCTCCCCACCAGCAGGTAAGTTCACCTATCCCTTGGCAGGCCTAATTGTTAGCATCTAAAAAAAAAAACCCCCAAAAAAAAAACAACAAACCCAAACCCAAAAAACCCAAAAAACCTAACCCAAACCAAACCAAAAAACCCCACAAAACATCAACAACCACAACAAGAAACCAAAAAAATCCCACATAAAGTGGGTGTCCTTTCGATGAAGGTGTGGACTTCTCTTCAGATTTCACTTCCCAGTGCTCACCAGCATTTTGAGTACACAGGCCAGGGAAGAAAAAAAAAAAAACAAAACCAAAAACCCAGATAGAAATGATTCTCATTTATACTCAGGCCTCTTGACATCTCTCTGGTAGTGCAAAAAGCCATCAGAGTGAGCAAAAACATAATTTAGCCAGTTTTAAACTCCTCTTTATTCTGCCTGAGTCTGTAGAGCACCCTCAGACACTAAAAGAGGGACAGACCCAGAAGGGTCCATGAACTTTGCTTCTGAGTCCTCCTTCTCCGAAATGAATCTTATAAAGTTTTGGGTAGGAATACAAAATAACTGTAATCTTGCATTATTTTTCTTAACACCAGCACTGAAACCTTTAATCCTTTATATAGTCTCAAGTCAGACACTGATTTATAACTCAGTAGGTGAAGACCATGCTTGGACACCAACAAAGGCCTTTTCTAAACTACTAGTTTCTCTGTCTTTTTATAACCTCCACATTATTTACTCTCCTTAAACCAGAAGGATAATGTGTGAAGGATTATATCAGACTTGCAGTCCAAATAATGACTGACAGATGCTAAAGTAGAAAAGAAATTCTGACGGATTAACATTCTAACCCCCAAGAACCACAGCTTTGTTTAAAATGGCCAAATCATCACAAGGTGCAGCAGGATCCCTCTTCTTCTCCCTAAACAGCAGCTGATTGAGGTTGTAAACCCAATTATTGCTGCTTCTGCCAAACTTGCTGATGCTCCCAGAATCACTGCTCTGCAGTTGGCATTACCTCTGCCAGCTGATAACACAAAAGGTTCACTTTCCATCACTGTTATGCTAAAGATACAGAGGGTGACTCATGTACTAGTGTCTCAGTTGCTGTTGCTATCTCTTGGACATCCAGTGAGGAGTATCAGTGAATTCTCTCACACTTCATCCCAGGAAGGCAGAAATATTACTCCTTGGCTCCATGTTCCTACTTGGCTCCTTGTGTTGCCAGCTGTTACGTTTAATGGCCATCAAACTGTTTGTGCCTCTGAATTAAAAGTCTCCTGGAGGCTATGTTAGATCCCGCCTTTTCTCTTGAGAAACAGCAATTCTGTGCCTAGATCACCCTTGCGCTGTCTAATGAATATGGTTAAGTTGTTTTTGAGGCTGCAGCAGTGGTTTTTTTGCCCTTAACTACACCTAACAAGCAGTAAAAATTTCACTCCAGGACTAAACTTTCCCAGAAGATATTGTAACAGATAAATGTTGTAAGATCCCATAACTGGTTGACTGTTGTTGAGTCACTCTGGCTCTTTGATCAATGCTGTTATTTTACGGTATTAGAGAAATGTGAGGACAGCATGGAATTGGGACTGGCAAAAATTCCCCTCCCCTTCAACCCTATTATATTTTTAACATTATTAGATCTATTAGGTGGAAGATCAGGTGAAATATCGCAGTACTGGGTTCTCAGGACCTATGGCCACAGTCCTAACCCCTAAGCAAGAAAAGCCACGAACAAGAATACTTCCCATATTTTCAGATCTGCCTGTTTTACATGCAACTTTGCAGATCTAAAATAAAGAGACTGTTTCATAAACTGTTCATTAAAAAAAAAAAAAAGGTGAGGAAACCTACTGAAATCTAAACAATCTAAATATTGAACAAGAATAAATCTATTTGAAAAAATCTGGTTTTCAAAATGAAAAAGGTATTCAAGTCAGCTTCAAAATTATCAACATTAAAGCTTTTCACTTGCAATTTTCAATTTTCTTTTTATAATTTTCAGTGAACTCAGATTGTCTATTGGGATTTTTTCCTCTAAAAATTAGAAAAATCTATAATTTAGAATTTTCAGCCATTGTTTCTAAATACAAAATGTTTCAATAACCTACCTATCAGTCATCTGCTAATAGTTGGTTTCCTTTAAGATGTTGGTCTCTCAGGTCACTTAGAAAGTGAATTTAACCTGAGGATGAAATTTTCCTTTCTGCAATAGAACAGCACAAATCCTTTTCATTCCCAGTAGAAGGTGACCAGGCTGATTTTGTTTTGATAGTACAATCTAAACAAATCACTTCTGTTCTCAGCGAGGTACAACCACCTCTCATGGTAGAAATCAGCCACCCACTAAAAGGCCATGACCCCACCACACAGTTTTAGGGGAGAAAGGCAATACGACATCTGGCAAAAGGACAGTGCTGATTTAAAGTAAGTCCTGTATACTGACATCAGATAAATCTGACAGTGATTTTTCTATCGTAAGAAGGAGAACTAGGCATTTTCTAACCCAAAAGTTGCAGGGCTGATAGTCTGCCTAAAAACTACCCCTCAGAAATCATATGCTCCTAAGTCATTACCTGCATATGAAGAACAGTGTTTCCACTGAGACATGCCTATACTGATCTATGCTCCTTCATCATCCCAGTATCTCCGTGCTTCCGGGATCCAGCCACATTTAAAGCTAGCTCTGGTACCCCTGCATGATGTTGCAGATCTTCTACATTTCCCCTATGATCTTACATTCATTCTGGCAACCTTATTTTATCAGGCATTAGGAGCAAGGTTCCTTTGCTGAAGGTAGATCTTTGCAATTTAAATTTCTCTAACAAGATTAATCACAGAAAGCCTTCTTCACAGTCAGAAAGGGAAAAGACACTCCAGGATTGCGAATTTTTTCATCCTCAAGTAGACATCTAAAATTACAAGGTGAATTACCTTTTGAAGGTGGCTATACCAATCCCCTATTATAGCAAGATTTCAGAGTGTTTAGCTCTGATCAGCTATATGCAATGTTAACTTTCAAAGTTCAATGAAATTAATCCAGTTTTGACTAAAAAAAATAAAATCTGTATTATGAAAATTCATCTTCACTGTGATTTACGGTAGACTGTGTGGAGGAAAATATATAGTTACATATACTTTTAGATGTATATTTTTATAAACTATAACAAATCATTCATAGAAATTAAATGTCATTGGAAGATTTGTCTTGTATTTATATTGAGTTTTGTGTTGTGTGATTTGAGATTGGGGGGTAATACAAGTGCCACAAAAGTCTAGGCCACTAGTTCTGTTATCAGTTTGCATAGATTCTCTGCAACACCTACACAGAACCAGAAGATCATAGAATCATGGAGTGGTTTGAGTTGGAAGGAACCTTAAACATCATTTAGTCCAACCCCCCTGCCATGGGCAGGGACACTTTCCACTAGAGCAGGTTGCTCCAAGCCTCATTCAACCTGACCTTGACCACTTCAAGGGAGGGACTCCTCTATCACTTTGAGAAGGAATTTATCATCAGCATCTTCCAGGAACCTCCTGGATTCCTTATGCTTGCTGTGTGTGCCCTCCCAACAGATAACGGGGTGCTTGAAGTCCCTCATGAGGACCAGGGCTTGTGAACATGAGGCTGCTCCTGTCTGTCTATATAATGTAGGATGTACTAAAGACCTGAGTCTAGAAACCAGGTGGAACAGCCTGGCGCCAATGTGCGGAAGTATCCATGTACAAGCCTAAATACCATAATTCGGTAAGGATTCATATTAAAAAATGACTTTAATTCTCTGAAAGAAGTGAGATTCAGACAATGAAAACAAATGGGCAGGATTCCAAGTTTGGGTAACTATCATATCCAGCATAGCCCAGGATGTGGGTGTCTTAAAAGTGATCATCTCACAGAAGGTGCCATTAAAATTAGCCTCACTGGCAAAGGGATACATCAGACAGGCAACCTAATGTGAAGCATTTGCTTCATTGCTGTTAGGGCCTGAGGGCACAATACAATAAAAAGTGTGTAACCATGAAAAGCGTTAGGTACCGGAAGAGATTACAACTGATAGTATGCAAAGCAAATAACATCTAAGTTTTAAGACAGGATTTGAATAGTTTTCAGAATGGGTCATGTGACATGGCTAATCTCTACTGCAGCAGTCTGAACATGACAGCCAGGAAACTTCTCAGGTCTACGTCCATAATCTGAAGTCTTGAAATTATATCTTGAAGTAAGAGGGAGAAACTTGAGCTCCTTTGTTTATCACAAAGAAATGATTTGATAAGGATCTGTGAGCTCATACAAAGGGTAATGGGCGATGTTTCATCTGCAACCAAGGAGGAGGGCAAAATAAAAACTATACCCAAGGGAGATTGCTACCTACAAAGACTAAATAAGGTGGAATTTAGCAAAATGAAGCCAATGGGTGGAGCACCTGCTAGACTGAGTTTTGGCTAAAGTTTCACACCTTCAAATTTTTTTTAACAACCTGTTTCTGACTAAGAAACTCTCCAAAGTAGGTATGAGAAAGGTCCATCCAAACAACTGGTGCTTATTTCTATGTCTGCTGCTCTAAAGAAGTACATCTGGCAGAAAGAAGCTGGAGAAAAGGGACCTGTTGCAGGTCAGGTCCATGTCAGAAGAGGGAGTCAAGCTGTGGAGATCAGCTACTCTTTCCAGCCCTATAGTACCCCTTAACTTCTTCACAATACAGCTTCATCCCATGGTGCTACAGAGAGCATCACCCAGACAAAAGGATGTTCTTGGTCCTTCCTACAGCAGAAATTCCTGGAAGAAGTTCTGCAGCCTGTTTAATGGACAGGTTGGTGAAGAACTTGGCATGATGCCTTTTCTCTTCTGGCTTTAACATTTTGTAAAATCTGTTATTTTACTTATTGTTCGCTCTGATTAAATTCTACTGACTGTATATGAACGCAATCACTCTCATTCACAAAATGTCAGAATAGATTCCAGTCTGTCTGTGCTTCAGGTAATTTTTCTTAAGATTTAAGATTAACTCCCAAGTATTTCTTTTCTTCTTTTCTTTTCTTTTTTTTTTTTCTTTTTTTTTTTTTTTAATGAAACAAGA